>KV454734.1:4187-61434 GCA_001662585.1 Pseudogymnoascus sp. WSF 3629
TAGATGTCTTGCTCTAAGATGCCATATTTTACGACTATGTTTTATATAAGAGAGAACTACTCTTAAATTATCTTTAGATCTTCACATTTTGCTCGTTTATAATTATACTTCTAACTAAACTTTGCTTTGATTTCCATACGACGCTTAATGAAGTTGGTAGTCTAGTTCTTCCTAACAGGGCTCTTGCCTCGTTTAGAGAGAAGGTCAGCCATTTCTTATATAGCTTGTAGCTAGGGTAGAAATCCACATGAATCTAGGTTGAGAATGTACTAAACGAGAGCTGACTCTTCGTACGAAGTCAAATTCTATGATTTAGGAATAGAATCGCGTCGCGAAGTCATTCCTTTAATTAGTTAATATAGCGTTGTTCGAGGGATATCGTACGATGCTATAGCTACTCGAACACTATGAAACTAGCCTTGTTTAATTGCTTAGATAGCTTGTAGTATTCTATCCTCCTGATTAGAGGATTTAGCTTGTGTTGGTTGCGGCATGTTGACTTTTGTCAGGTTGACGCGTTTTGATGTTTTCGTGGCCCACTCACTTGTGTGGCCCACTCGCTTGTGAAATACGTTACTCATTATAATAGAACCTAGTTGATAGTTACCTGTTTTCTGTCATTAAAGTCGTTAACCTAATTGTATTATTTCCGACTCTTGCCCGTTTAGTTGAATAATCTTGCTCATCGTAAGTAAGCAACAATAGAAAAGGGTATCGTGATTGTCGATAAATTTGGTCTTGGGTGGGTGGTTGTCGGGCAACATCACCCCATCGGGTTAGTTTAGGAAGGCCTAGATCAGTCGATCTAGAGTACGTCTAGTTGTAGTGTTCACCTCCACAACCCCTCCATGTTCCCGCCTTCAATGTCAGATAGTGCGGTGAGTCGTCGACATCCTCACGACGGACTATCGCTTCCAAGTCAAATGTACTGCTTGTCTGAGGCAGGAGATTAAACGTGGTTGAAACGCGCTCAATCGAGTTGAGCACGCCAACGTTGCCACCATGAATCAATATGCTGTACCCAAAAGCTTCCCCAGTACGTTAGATGGAAATCGCTAAGTGTTTGACAGTGCGAAGAATGTCGGAGCAAAAAATATCGATGCTCCAAAAATAGGCCTTCTTGCTCCTACTGTGCGAGACATCATAAGTTATGTGTCTATTCGAGCAAGGTGATTAGAAGCCCCTTGACACGCGAGTAGGTGGTCTTGATATCAGTTCTAGTCCGTAGTGACATAGTGATTAACTCCAACAGATACGTAACATCGCTGGAGAATCGAATGCAACAACTTGAAGCTCTGCTCGCAAAACTCCTTCCCGATGGCGATGTGGAGTCCGCCCTTTCACAAATCCCATCCCCGTCCTCCCCAGACTTCAACACGTGGGTCACAGTTGAACCCCGGACCAAAGTGGAAACTACAGATTCGCTAGCAGATGAGAAAGAGATACCTTCCGAAGGACCTCCAGACGATCTTCCTATTTTATCTAACGGCTTCGAATGGTCCGAGCAAGATGACGATCCTACTAACTACATTGCAGATGGTATGGCAGCCCTATCTGTGGATCCACAGGGCGCTGGATATCTAGGTTGGTTCCTTCAACTCTTTGAAGGTTTGGTTGACTGATATTTAACAGGTTCCGCGGCAAACGTATCGTTACTTCGCTCTTTGCAAAGAAGTGGCTGGTGCGTAGTGTCTTCACGGGCAAGCCTAAGTGAGCTATCTGAGAATCCAAGTTCCCTCTTGAATACCTGGAGTATTTTACTACAACCATCAAACCATCGACAATTGAGGGCAACTCTCATTGACGCATACTTTTACCATTATCACACCGCGTACCCTATTGTCCATGAAGCAACGTTTCGCGCTCAGTACAACGAAATACTGCCAAAACCCAGTTGCAGTAGTTGGGAATTACTACGCAACACCATCCTCTGCATAGGAGCCTGGTGCCTAGGACATGATGTATCAGGGATTAAGGATCTTTTCGGGCTGGGTTCCCAAGGATTTAAGTTTGCGGCCACCTTCTCATCCGGGAATCTCATTATGGTGCAAGCTTTAATGCTGTGGAGCAACTATAATCAGCGTCAAAACAAACCAAACACAAGCTGGAACTATCAGGGGTTGGCAGTTAGAATGGCGCTTAGTTTGGGATTACACAAAGAATTTCCAGCTTGGAATATAAGTCTTTTAGACAGAGAAATCAGGAGAAGAGTCTGGTGGTTTTTGTACATCGTCGACAGTGGTGCTTCAATGACTTTTGGCCGCCCAGTGTTACTCCCGGAGGCAGGTGGAAGCATGGACATTAAATTGTTTCTCAATGTCCACGATGATGTGAGTATATCGACTCTGTACGATTTAAACATGTTTTAATGATCGCTAGTGTCTGACAGCGGCTACGACCGAGACCCCGGAGGATGCAAATGAACCCACGGTGTATTCAGGTCTTCTCATGCAAGCAAAGTTCCACCTCATGGCTAATCCACTTTACGCACGAAGAATCGGAAACCCAGACCTGGGAGTCACCGAGGTCATGAGCATGAACTCGAAAATCAGCTCGTGGATGCTGACCTTACCTTACTATTTCCAAGAGAGCGCCAACCTACCCAACTTGACTGAAACGTTGGCGCTCTCACGCTACCGGTTATTCTGGCGTGTACGGAACTTTAGGATGCTACTACTGTGGCCAATTCTTATACATTACACAGAGAAGACTCACAATATCCCGAACGCGAGGGAAAATGAGATGGACGAGACGGCGCGACAGCTGTGCTTGAGCTACGCGCATGACACGATCACTTCGATCGATGAGTATCTCTTATCTAATATATCAGGAGCTTTTGGAGACTGGTACGCTCTGTAAGTATTCGAGAACTAGAAGAGAGAAGTGCGACTGACTTTCACAGGTACTACTTGATACAGTCCAGCCTTATTCCCATTATCGCCATGTTGACCGTCCCGGAATCACCAGATGCAGTATTATGGACAGCGGATATAGAGACGACAAAGCGGCTCCTTAGTTCTGTGGTAACACATCAAGAGCTTGCTCGCAAATTCCTAGACATAGTGAATCGCTTCTGGCCATCGATGGATGCTGTGGCACCAGGAGAATTTATGGATGGGCAGCAGAGCGAGCTTTTAAATCAGATTTATACCCAATTCACGATGGACAGCAGCGAACCTCAATTTCTGTGGCAAGGAATGTATGAGTCGGGGAATTAGGCTGCCTCTGCCTCATATAGAGTTAGCCATAATGTCATATAGTTAAGATGTGGGTCGTGACAGAGAATCACGCTGCATTGTGCTCCGGCAGTGGCTTGTATCGGAGTGCTCGCGCCCGGATGTCCGCAGTCGGAAACTTTTAAATCTACCACACCTGACAAAGTACTGCTGGGATGGTGACCAATTTTACGTCGTGAAATTCGATAGAATACCTTAGTACGTGCATGTCCGGAGTGCTGTTCTCCGGTTGTGAGGATCAGTATTTTCTCGGTTGAAATTCCAACTAATGGAATGGCTCCACCAGCATCCCACTAGATTCCCTATATATGGCTCGACCTCAAAATCAAACAAATCCTTTCAAGATGAACCATCACGTCTACGTCAAGAATCACCTGTAATTTGCCCTTCGAAACATAAGACTACATATAATTTGCTATGAATTTCGGCGCAATCAACACGCCACCGAAATATGTCATCGCTTCGATCCTCGCCTCGTTTGGGGCCATTGTTTTTGGGTACAATTAAATTCCCGGCTCACGATGCATCTAGTGCTAATCTTATATAGATATGACACTGGAATTATAGGTCCAGTGACCGTGATGAATCAGTTTGCAGAGAGTTTTGGCGATTTCTCGGAGACTGCGCATGGCGCCATCGTTTCGGCAATTCTGATTCCCGCTGCCATTACAGCCCTCTTTGGTGGTCATCTCGCTGATTCAGTCGGGCGAGTGAAGGCCATTGCACTTGGAGCTGCAATATTTGGCGTAGGGGCAGCGCTTGAAGCTGGAGCTGCACACATTGCAATGTTCGTCGTTGGACGCGGCCTTGCTGGGGTGGGAGAAGGGTTTTTCTTGAGTACTATATCAGTGTAAGTTTACCTAATATTCCCAGGACAGTGACAGCATTCTAACGTTACCAGCTATGTCACTGAAATCAGTCCTCCGCGTATTCGTGGCCTCATAGGCGGTATTCCACAGTTTTTCATCTCCTTCGGCCTCTGCGCAGGCTACTTCGTGTGCTATGGCAGCGCCAACATCCTCTCATCCCTCTCTTGGCGCCTCCCTTTTGCTATCCAGTCCCTTGTCGCATTCATTTTCCTGGTCATCACATTCAGCCTTCCAGAATCACCCCGGTGGCTCACGTCCATGGGGCGCAAGCAAGACGCAGCGGCGAACTGGGAGAAACTCGAGGTCTTGGCTGAAGATCGCGAGGCAATCATTGAGGACACAGAGTTGACTCTCCATCACACAATGTCTCGCCCAACCTCTGTCATTGTTAAGAGCAAAATCAATACTCTCTTCGCTGTTTTTTCCCCAACGGCTTGGAGGCGCACAACACTTGGTATTTTCCTCAACGCCGCCCAGCAGCTCTCCGGTATCGACGGCGTGCTCTACTACGCGCCTACCCTCTTTCTTAATGCAGGACTCTCATCGTCCAGCGCCTCCTTCCTAGCTTCTGGTGTCTCGGCACTTCTAATTTTCGCTACCACTATTCCCGCTTTCCTGCTCGCAGACCACTGGAATCGCAGGACGAATATCTTGACGGGAGGCAGCATTCAAGCTATGTGTATGATTATCATCGGTGCGCTCTATGCATCTGGTCAAGTCTCACCCGGCAGCGCCGGTGCTTGGACCGTGATCGTGCTGATCTATTTATTCACGATCGGTTTTTCTGCAACATGGGCAGTCGTCATTCGCGTCGTTACATCGGAGGTCCAACCAGCGGCTACGAGAGCAGCTGCAACTAGCTTGGCTCAGGCGACAAATTGGTTTGTAAATTTTATCGTTGCTCTTACTACCCCTTTATTCCTAGCTCGGAGTGCTGGTGGCGTATATTTTATGTTTGGATTCAGTAGCGTCATTGCAGTCGTGGTTTGCATGTTGTGGATGCCAGAGACAAGGGGTAGGAACCTTGAGGATATCGAGGGGAATTTTAATGGAAAGAAGAGAGGACCTGAGGATCAGCTACCTATGAGTGAGGAAAGGCGAGGATGTGGTATGGGCGAGACAGCTGGTACCTAATTTTAGTAGTTCTTAAGGAGGAGTACGAGTGATTATCCGATTAGCGATGCTACTTAGTACAGATAACTATATAATACATATGAAGATCATATTGCCAAGTTATCTGGATTGATTTTCTGCTCAGGGATAACTCGGCGATGAAAGCACTTGAACAACTTACCCCTCAACTGATAATTTTCAGATCTGTCCAGAAGCTGCTTCTGCCCCGCCGACTTATGATAACGCGCCTATCTTTCCCACGGACCACTATTCTAATCTCAGGCTCGATTAGTTGCGACTGCGGAGTTTTTAAGCTCGGAGGCTAACACTTTGAATAACATAGAAGTAAATAAGTTGTAGTAATAACTATGTTTCATTAAGTGCTAGATAGTACTTCTAAAAGTTGCTTTTTACCTGGTGATTTACGTCGAGTTGAGTGTGGATAGTAAGTACCTTGGAAATAAGTAACTTTACACAGAAACTACACTAAAAAGGGTTGGTGGCTGACGGGCCAGGTTGGTGGCTGGGCGGGAACACATATAGCAGGAACCTTAAAAATAAACTTAACTTTAACGCCTTTAGGTAGTACTAAGTACCTCTTGTTGAGCGCTTTCCTGCCTCTCTTGTTATTGCGATAATAAAAATGTTATAACTTGTTCTCATTGTAGTATGACTATATCATTGCATTATGAGTATGCCATTACCAAACTAGTATCTTAGAAAAGCTAGCTAGTAAATACAACAGCCCATAACGTAACCATACATGAAAACCACCCTGTCATAAAATATGCCCACGAGCGAGCGATATTCTTCGCCCCCTACGCAGAGTTTATCCATCATTTATTAACAACTGTATACACTGCACTGAGTTGCACTGCAACAAACTCGACCCCCATCGCTGCAAGCGGTGCACCAAGTCTGACGCGCATTGAGAAGTTCAGGAGCTGCCTCGATAGCTGGGCCCGGAGTTGGTGCAGCGAATGCAACGGCAACTAAGGTTGCGAGGACAAATGATGTAAACTGCATGTTTGTGATGGAGAAGCGACTCTTTCTAAACTTTGATAAGTATTAAATGGAGATGTGTATAGGTTTACAACTTACGAAGTTGGGTAAGATGGTGGATAAGATAGTGTGTAAGGAATCTTTGTGTTTTCGGTTCGAGGTGTTGATCAATTGAGATATTGAAAAGTTAGGAAAATTGATGGCCTTTTATACCTCAATGCCATCTTCCCCCTCCGGAGGTAAGTAGAGGTAGTAATATTTACTTGTCGGGGCGGGGAAATGGAAAGAGACGCTATTCGCAGCCAGATGATCCGTCCTTCTCAACCAATACTTCCCCGGAATATTACATTCGACTTAAATTTACCGCAAATAATAGTTGGATCCTGATTAAATCCTTCAAGTCTCCTCGCAAAGGAATGCGGGGTTACCTTTTAACCGGATCCTTCTCTCGCTCGCTAACCTATAATGTAAAAGACAGCCATGCTGTTGCTGCACTATAATACTAAGCTTACAGTACGGCGCCAAAAGTGTCCGTATGGATCAATGCCCAAATTGTAATAAACGTGTGTCTTTCTATATGGGAAAAGCATAGACCCGTACGGAAACTTTTGGCGCCGTACTGTGCAACCTTCGTCGTACAATAGTCCGAACCTTAATAACCGGTTTTAATATACGCATTGGCAGTTCCTACGATAAGCCCTCTTCTATCTGTCTGTGGCTCTAGCTCCTATGTAACTGTAGCTCTTATCTTTTTACGTTCTGAGATGAGATCTTCCCCGAGGTACAGTACCTTGGCATAGGCATAATCTATGAACATATCTATAGTACTCCACATTCTAACAACATACAAAAACGTCTATTCCTATTCGACCCTTTTTCAGTAACCCACCCTGGGCTATGCAACCCCAGTAAGCCCCATCTTCTGGTGCCTCCCACCCTCCATAGTCCCTATAAAGGTGGATGCGGGGTAGAGGAAGGGGTTGAAGGGGGGGAGGAGGGGGTGGTGGGGCCGTTGGATTTTGGTTTGGATTTCAGGGCTGGGCATAGAGGACAATCATACTGTAGTAAAATGAGGGGTAACTCCAATGAACTTGATGTCGCCCAAATTGACGACTTTCTCGTCTGCCATTTTAAATTTGGAGACACAGATTATTAGGAAGAAAAAGACGATTCATGAGATGCAATATATACGATAAGATGCAGTGGATATTTGAAGTTGGGTTGATAGTTTTAGGGTATGATTATGAGAAAATGCCGGCTCTCCATATCTTTTTCTGTCTTTGCTTCGACCCCTCTTCTGGCGGACTTACCAAATCATGATAGAACGATGCCATTTATCCCATGACCAACCATTGATAAGCAGGAGGGGGAAAGTGCGGACTGAGATATAGCGAACATGTACAAGTGCCCAACCATACCACACGATAAAATGCTGGATTGTTGGTTATTTGGGGCTTAGAGTGTCTACTTCTGAGGCAGGCTAACAGCGGGGTACTCAACCAAAACGCCAGAGGCTTAGACCATACTTAAATATAGATGTCATACAGGGCGATCTAGCAGCTAGACAATTAATGGATTGAGAGACATGCAGTCAACGCCCCGCTTTCAGTTTCACGGGGTAATTCCAACGGAGTATACTAGACCAATGAGATCGCTCTTAATCTCATATTGAGTTTAAGCTTCTATGGTTAATATCAAAGCTTAAAACACGGCCGTTACGAAACTCAATAGTTTAATAGATCGCCTCTTACATCATGACATTGTAGCTCGAAGTCTAACGGTAAATTAAACACAGGCATTGCTCTACAGTAAATCCACTGATTACTTTAAGGATTTGGTGGTGTCCTGCAGCTTGATGGTCTCGTCCCTAGACCCTGACGTGATCTGATTGCCGTCTGGCAAGAAGGCTACAGCCTAGATTGAGTCTACGTGGCCTCTAGCGTGGCCCAGGAGTCTTCCACTTGATGGAGCTTTCCCCACCGAATGAAAATCCTATTATAACACCCCTAACTTTCCCACAGGCCATTATCTTTGTAACAGGCATTCGCCCACTGAAGATAAAACATAAATAAGATTACTATTGCAGGATCTGATATCGAAAGCCAACCTTTGTGTACAATTCCATTGCCAAATCCAAACAGGGCTTCTCAATCCACATAAAATTCTGAAGTTGCTTCTCCATTTCGAGAAATGAGCGAATATCCAACGCCTCGAACAAGTCACACAGCAGTCCCAGAAGCCATGATTCCACCTCCGCAAACGCCGGGTCACTCGCGCCCGAGTCCTCGATGGTGGATGGCTGGTTGAATGCTTTCGGTATTTCGTACACCACATACGACGCCATGAATGTCATCCAGAGCATCAAATCGGCACCCTGTCGCCACATAGGATTAGACCGTACAACCGACAGCGAATCCCTCAAACGCTCCAGCAGATAGTTGCTTCCAAGTATATCACTCCCCGATGGATTCAGCACTTTGCTCAGATAAACCATGAGCGCTAGAGCCAGGCATTCCTCGATCTGTGTGTAGCTTCGGCGCGCCGAGGGACATCTGTGATCTGAGCTCAAGATGAGTAAGCGAACATCTAGTTCTTTGTCGTTGATTCGTTTTATTAATTCGCTGGGGATGCCTGCTCCCTTTGGGAAGTGATTGATAGTTTTGGTGAAGTAGCACATGTCGTTGAGGATGGCGCCTACGTAGAAGCTGAGCACGGACATGTCGAAATAGCGTAAGAAGCCTGGGGTGAGATGGTCAACGGCGGTTAGTCTTTGGCAACTGCCTGTGTGCATAAAGTTTGGCATTGTGCCGCTGTAAAAAGTTGAGGTTCGGTCATTCCTATCTGATGGTTTAGACTCGCCTTGCAGGATATTGGAAGGACGCAACGAACCATAATACAAGTTGCTGGAGAAGGCCTTCCAGTCCAAGTGTTTCTACCCCACCTCTCATCTTTACCATGTCCCCGATTGCTTTCGTGTGGCTCTTCGCGCCATTTAAATTACCAGTATGGAACTATATTCAGATATCGTCAGGCAATCCATTTAAATATTGACGCTAATAACTTACCTCATCAGATGCTAAAAACAGCACTTTCGCAACCGTTGCATCGCTAACACTATCTCCTTCGTCTTCAATTGCCTTCGCAACTGATCGAATGCATGCACCCTTATACCTCAGCGCTTGAGAGAAGTAGACGCCCTCGTGAGTCTGGTTTGCGAGACTGCGACATGCGGCGAGGAAGACTCCGTTCATCATACCCGGGTCGGTGATGGTATATGAGACCCAGTGGGAGTACATGCGCCCAGTGTGTGTGCTGCTCCCCAGTGGCGAAAAGTGGGATGCAGGGTTGGGAATAAGGAACTGGACATCTGAGCGGCATTTCAGCTCGAGTACTGAAGATCAAAAAATACTAACACGACGGTCGCCCCATTGATTTGACAGAAATAGGAGATAATAGGAGAAAATGTGTCGGTTCCTGGGGATTATAACTATGAAATAAGCCCCTTACAGTGATCAATTAAGACATGTTCAAATGCCGTACAATGAACGGCATAAGTTCTAAACGGGTCAATGCGTCCGTTGCCCAGCAAAGTAACTGGTCCCGGGGTTGACACTTCATCAACTTCTTCTTGTGAGGTTTTGGACTGCTGGTACTCTAGAATACGCGCTCGTCTTATCTTCGAGTGGGCTGCTCGGGCGGCATGTGCACGAATTAGCCTCTTGGTGTCGGACTTCCTGAATGATTCTGGACCCGCGCTATTGACAAACTGCAACTGGGTCTGCAATTCTTGTCGCATTGGCGATGTCAGAGCTGTTGGAAGGTCAGTACCCGACAAGCTCATGTGCATTACACGCGTGTAGAGGCTCACTCTTACTTGTCATGGCAACTCCAGAAAGGCGTGCCTTTGCAACTATAGGCGCGTTATTCCTAGCCGATAGCCGAAAAGGGTCGTTTGTCATGCTGTAAGTACTGTAATATAGCAGTGGGCATTTGCAAGGTTATGTTGTTGATTGTTGAAGACAGCTTTTATATTAGAGATGGGGCTACAGCAGGAGGATATTAACATGATGATGGGAATCGAAATTTCTCTCTCTTGGTGTTGGAAATTAGAAATATATAACGGTTAAGTACAGATCACCAAATAATCCAATCATGTGACGAAATTTTCGATCTACAGGAGCTTCATTTGGAGGGGTTTGGATGTTTCGTCGGCTTCTGGATAAAGTGAGAGTTTAGAACATGGTCAAGGGATAAAGCAGGGAAGGAAGGGATGCGGGCAGCATATTAAATATTTTATGTAGCGGACTTACCCCGCAGCTACTTACAACACAATCCCTGATTACTAATAAAAATGTGTAGAGTAGTACAGTTATACAGCACATACAGTATTGGGACTTAGATTTGTATTGACACCGAGCGTATCGGGGATGTGGATCAATCATTAATCCGAGAAGCTAAAAAATCATCCCGCCTAAAATGTCGCCTAAAGTAAAAGCACTAGGATCGGTAAAAAAAAATATAAAAACAAAAAACAAAAAAAATTGACTGGTCTACTTGAGAGTAGATGGTTCTGAAATATTCCGAACCGGGGAGTCGAACCCCGCGCAACCGCGGATTCATAATTCTTTCGAATGGTGAGAGGCGGATATGTTACCGATACACCAGTTCGGAGTGGGGTTGAAGACCAGGGCTAGCTATTAGGGTATAGATAGTACAATTACTTTTTTTTTTTTTTTAAATTTTAAGACGGCGAATTATCACAACTGAATGGGATTGAGCTTCCATGCTGCAAAATACTCACATATATACGTCACATAATGCTAACCGCTCCTTTAGATGGCGCCTTCAGCAGTATCCCGATAATCGCGGTGGTTTGCACTGGCCACAGTCGTTCCTGGAGCAAGCTACCTCTATGAACTCTACTGGGAACGATTGTGTGCAACGCCACATGAACAGATGATTGCTACGGATCTGGTATTAGGTGGCCAGAATTCCCATTCTCGCAGGGGTGGTGGATATCTGTGTCACACCTCTGCTTAAAATATTGATTTCGGACCAGAGGCGGCTGATATGTGAGACAACAATGTGCAACTTTCCAGAGTTGCACATTGTTGTTGGCCAATAATGGCTTCTCATCAGGCCCTCATCTCGCAGTTGCAGCAACGGTGATGCATATTTGCGATCACTCCTTGCATTTTCTGGGTCTGGAATGACTCCCCTGTATTACGGGTTTATTCTCCTTACGCTGGCTTGCCCCAGCAAGGGATATAAAAGATGACCAGCACTCTTCATAAGCTCCATGATCTAGCAACAGAGACTTGGGGTCATACTTTGCCTTATGATGGGTTCTAAAAAGGACACCGAGAGCGCACAGTCCTCGGCAGACGCAGATACGCGTCCCAGCTCCATAGTTATACGGCCCGATGGTGGCCTCGAAGCATGGATGGTTGTAGCTGGTGCATGGGGCTCATGCTTTTGCAGTTGGGGGTGGATTAATAGTGAGTGTTTCTCTCCCGGGCTAAAGTCTAAGACTAAAAATGAAAAAGGCGTGGGGGTCTTCCAGGAATACTACGAAAAAAATATCCTCAAGGAGTATTCACCTGGCACAGTATCCTGGATTTTATGTTTGGAAGCCTTTTTCCTGGTGGCCCTAGTGAGTGATTCAATTGCCTTTTATTTTTAAAATAATAGCTAATCTTCGACTATCACGTAGACACCACTTGTTGGGAAGCTGTTTGATAGATATGGACCTCGTTGGTTGTTGCTAGTTGGAACTTTTCTCCATGTCTTTGGCTTGCTAATGACATCCATATCAACGAAATACTACCAATTATTGTTGTCCCAAGGAGTATGCAGTGCAATTGGGGCAAGCCTCGTTATACTACCGCGTTAGATTCCGCTTCCCTCCCAAACTATCAATTTGTACTGACATCTAGTCCAGCACTCAACTGCATCGTGGGCTACTTTGACAAGCGCCGTTCTACCGCCTTCGGAATCGTGGCCACCGGATCAAGTACGGGCGGAGTGATTTTACCGATCATGGTAAGTCGGTTGATTGATAGAATAGGCTTTCCATGGGCGATGCGAGCAACGGCACTACTTATCTTGGTGGTTCTCACGATGACCAACTTGACGGTAAAATCAAGGATCCCTCTGAACCCAAGTCCATTTTCGGTCAAGGACTACATTGTCCCCTTCAAAAGAATCGACTTCTTGCTCACCTCTTTTGGTAACGTTTTGTTTGCGTTCGGGTCGTTTGTTCCCATGACATACTTGGTTGTCCAGGCAGTTTCCATGGGGATGGATAGACGTCTTGCACAGTACTTAGTTGCAATTGTCAACGGATCTAGGTATGTAACCTATCACTGAGCAAGAACCGACATTTTAACCTGCGACTGCAGTACGGTTGGCCGCCTCGGGGCCGGAGTCCTTGCTGACGTATACGGACCATTTAATGCATGGATTGCCCTCACGTACGCCGCTGGTATCTTGATTCTCTCACTTTGGATACCTGCAACAAACGACGCATCCATCATCGCCTTTGCCTCCCTCTTTGGAATCTGCTTTGGAGCTTACGCGGCCATCCAACCCGCGCTAGTAGCACAGATAACTCCCATCGCAGACATAGGCATTTGCACCGGGCTATATTTTGCTGTCTCATCCTTCTCACAACTAGTGAGTGGCCCGATTGCCGGACACACTCTCGAAGCGTCAGGCGGCTCGTATCTTGAGATGAAGATTATGGCTGGCTTTCTTTGTCTGGCAGGTGCCACTTCTGTGCTCGGAGCTAAGCTTTATGCGACTGGCTACAAGCCGATGGCGAAGTTCTAGCCCCCTCCCGTTTGTATGACTTGAGGGAAAGGGAGAGGAAGGGGAATTCACGTGCTCGAAGACATTGGGTGGTTTACCTAAGCGCTGTACAAATTAGACGGGGCTAAAACAGTTTTTTACTAATGTAGTTATCAACATTTCTTGGGGTTGATATGTGCCGACGAGATCTCCAAATGCTTCACATTGCACGTAGTCCATACATTTTTCGCCTCTTGCCGGCGATTAGCAACGCAGAAACGAATATATAAATTCCTCTCAAAAATAGACTCTTATTCACACATATTGAAAGACCTTGAAAAGTTCAGATTTAAGTAGGTAGCACTTCTATTTCGCGCAGGCTTCAGCTACCATCTCACGCGGGGTAGCCGGACAATATATGGTTGCACCCGTGGTTGGAATTGATCACGACATTCCGTATCCATTTGCGTCCGTGACAGTCGGACAACAGGCAATATGCATATTTGGCTATACTATGCGGCAATTATGATGCCAGAGCCAATCATAGATTATACCAAGGGCTGTCGTTAAATGCGAGTACGGCCTGTAGTGTTACAGTGACGAATGTTGTACCACTTAGCTATATGCAGATAATAAATGGCCAAGTTTACTTAATTTGTCACGATGCAGGTTGTTGTTGTGAGCCAGCGTGGTCACATTCCAGAGCCCTTCACATGAGATGCACTTATTGTCCCTCCCCGGGATTCCCGGATTCCCATGGATGCATGATCGACAAGGGCTCTCCCCAACTTTTGATCCCAAAAAAGGTTATTATATAATTATTTATGCTTTATTAATATCCTCCTATGCAATATCGCTTGATATAAACCAAGGCTCCACTCAACTCCCCGAGTCCGGCCAATCTCTCCGTGGAGACGTCTGGTCAGGAGACATTGTCCGTGGCCAAAGCGCCGCTTCTTCGCCTTCGGGGGCTATGTATGATGGGACGGGTTTTCGCCTTGGTCTCGACGCTGTGCTCATATCTGTGTCTCTACGCGTAAGTGGACCTATGCTCTGGTCCGTGTCTCTACGCGTTAAGGGCCCAATGCTCTCGTCCGTGTCTCTCCGCACAAGGGTCCCCATGTTTTGATCCGATTCCCTTCTCGTATCAAAGTACCCGAAGCTTTGGTCCGTGTCTCTCCGCGCATATCCTGAGCGCCTCTCCAGAGCAGCCTCAGGTAGCGGAACCTGATGCGGTGAAATCAGAGGAGGTGGTGAGGACGGACCAGATTCCGCCCATTGGAACCCAGGCCGCTGCATTGCACTCTGTGGTATGGCAGGCGGAGAAGTTGGGTCATATGCTACCGACATCCGGGAACCTGACATTCGCGGTGTCGTGGCGGGCCCATCATATAGATCCTCCTCAGACCTCTCCATTCCGCCAGTCAGCGTCGAAGCGGACGTGCTGTCTTGATGCATCCTCTCCAATTTCGACATCTCCGTTCCCAACGCCGGCGTATCGGGCGCATTATTCACGCTTTCGTACTTCCCCCTCTGTTTTTGCACGTTCTCGTACTCATCCCTCTTTCTCAGTGCTTTTGTGCGTACTCTGTCTAGAGCAGTATTGCGATGCGTCTCATGCTCACCGTCGTAATTCTTATCCTCGCGGTCACGGTGGCACATGCGGCACGGACAAATAGGCTTCCCGCCTGGACTCTTCGTCTCCTCCGCTTCCCATACAAGCTGGAGATCGGCTCCACGCATTTGGGATTGGTACACTGTGTCCTTCCACCACGCGGCAAAGAGCCGCATGTTCATCCCTCCTGTCCAGATCGCGCGCTTGGTGCTGTTCCAGCCGTGAACAAATGGGCTGCCGAGTTCTTCAAAGAAGTCCTTGATCCGTTCACGGACACTCATTACCTTGTCCTTTGCGAGGATGGACTGGCGTTCATCTTTGGCATATTTGACTACCCGCCAGGCTGCACGGAACAGGACAACTAGGGTGTTCAGCCAGGCCTTGTTGTACCGGTCGATCACGGCGGCGAAGATGACGAGTATGGCGCCAACCCAGGCTCCCCATGCCCCTATAGCATCGCTATGCTCGCTGGGTGGTATTGTCTGTATTAAAATCTCACTTGATATGACGCTAGTTATAAAGACGATGGGGCATATGACACTGAGGAATATTGCCAAAACATAGAACATCGCCGCGATCGCTTTGGCGACGTGATAGCGTATTTTCTTCGGCGTGGTTTCTTCCATATTCTTATCCTCCCTGCCATATTGTTTGAGCAGTTCCTCCTCGCGCTTGCCCTCGAATAGGACCTTGATCCACAGTCTGAGGTCAGCATTGCAGACGCGGAAAATAGCATTTCGGACCTCGCTTTGGCTGTAGTAACTTTCCAGAACGCCGATGGCCCCATTGATAGTTATGAAGGCAAGCGCAAACAAATTAGTGTAGAAGAGATTGTCAAAGCCATTGGTTGAGGCGGCTTTAGCAGCACCCGTTATAAGGTATGGTACCATGTTTTCGCCCCGACGCATGGGAGCGATGGGGCTCAGTGTGCCGCAAAAGTCGATGCAGTTGCATCTGTTGTAGTATTCAAGCATTAGAAAATTGTCAGTTTGGGGTACGATGCAGTCCGGAGTCCCCTCGCACAGGGCAAATGATGGCAGCGTGTTCACCACCATTGTTCCCCCGCCGGTGAGACCATACCCCCGCATCATGATACCTAGGCACGTCGCCAACGCAACAAATATCAGGGCCCCCCAGCAGACAATAACAGCTTGAGCATGGTGCTTGCGCACCGTGTTCGACCACATAAGGATGGGCGTGAGCATGATACCCGACGCGGTAAGGATGGGGAAAATTCCAAAAAGGTCCAGGTCCATGTAGTCCTTTGTGGACTCGGGGTCCCAGCCCCCTGGATCTCTGAAGCGGAATAATCCAACGAGAGTAAAGAGATGTACTGCCGACACGGCCGCATAAGTCATGGCTGTGCCGAGTGCGGCGACGGAGATCCAAACATGTCGGCGGAAGACTAGCGAGAAGACAATTAGGACGTAGAATAGGGCGCGCGAGAGCGTGTTGTATTGCCCGCTGATTGGGTACACGCAATCGATATTCATCTGGATGCGGCTTGCGTCGAATATGGACTCCGTAAGTGCAAATGCACTGTTCATGATGGGTGAGGTGATTTGGAATGTGAGACCGGCATAATCGTCATCGTAGAGTCTCAGGCTGACGCCTTGGTCGTAATCATTTCCGGGGTAAGGGGTGAAGTTCCCGTTAATCTGAGGAAAAAGAGGCCCATTTCGCCATCCAAACCGGTACAATAACGTTTCGTTCATAGGGGTAGTCATTGTTGCGGCCATGAGGAGCACGAGCAAACGGGCCCATAAAGCTCACAGGGGATAGATGCTTATAAGCTTAATCATACCCCAACCAATCCCTGGATATATCGGCCAACAGAGTAGCCAAGGCCGTGCTCACCGATCCATGCACACCGGTCCATGAGGACTGGAAACATACTTCTATTTACATACTTCTGTAATGAGGATCGAGAGGGGTTGAAGCTTCAACGCTAGGGGCACTGCCCGTATGCCAAAATTAGCCGTCTCAGCTGTCAGCGCTAGCCCCATACTGGCACCCGAAGGATTTTTAGGATGCAGTACGGCTGGGAACTGTCCACTAACAATCTATCGTTTCTTGGCCGGACCATGCCTTCAGGACCACACACCTATCAACTCTAAACAATATTGTCAGATTTTAGGATATCGAAAAGGTGGGATTCGCGTGGCTGGCCTGGTCTGGGCCGATATATCCGCTCGGTGACAGCCCTGATGGAGGCTGAAATTGGCAGTTCTTACGCCAAATCGCGCACGACGCGAAATCGTAATTGCGACACAGTCGCGTTCAGACAGAGCCGCCTTCGTCGCATTACTCGTTCTCCCTTCTGTCCTCCACCTACCCCAGTTCTGGCCGCTTCAGCTCCCATGCCAAGCCTATCTCGCGGCCCCCCTTTGTTGCCGGCGCACAATGAACCCCTCACATGGTCACACTAACGCAAGGCTCGGTAGCTGGATCCTTCTCTCGCGCTACGCATTGTGATCTGCTCTGTAATCGCGCATTTGCATTGGGCTGCAGCTGTGCGCGACATATGGCATATGATCGCACATTGTGGGGGCGGACGCGAGGCTGTTGACAGGGAATATTGCGCATAAATCTCCCGAATAATCACGATCCATTCTTGTGTTTTGTGGATATTCGCGGAGGGAGTCAGTTTGCGCACAGTTTTCCTAAATAGACAGGGACCATTCTTGTGGGTTGCCAAGAATCTTCCCAAAAAGCTAGGGTCTATCCATGTATTCCTGAGGAAGGAGTTGGGTTCCCCCGGAAATTGCTGCATTTGGCTCCGGTTCGATGGTTCCTGCCTGTAGTTTGTGATTACTATACTTACAAGGCACGGAAAATCGGAGATATCTTGGTCGTCGCATTGGGAGTTGCTTGTTGCTGCGCATTTGGAGCATATATTTTCAACTACATCAGCCATCGATCAAGATTGCAGGTAGCTCGAGAGTCATCTCTAATTTAACTGTTTATTATAAGCAGCTATAGCATCGCTAGGTATACAGCCATTAACTTCTGAAGACAGAGCAGCTATAAGCTCAGCCCTCTACTCCAGCCACCAAATTACACTCCTGTCACACAGCAGAACCGAGCAACAAGCCAGAGAATTAATCACTAATCTGCCGCACAAGTTAGCCTCGCACCCAACCATCACTCTACAGAACAAATCAAACATACCTCAATAATCGCTGGCCCTGCCGCCGTCGTATCATCCGAAACCGTCTCCTTGCAACTCGTCAACACCGCATAAGACTGGCCACTGAACCCCTTCGGAATGGTGACCTCGAATCCCCCATCGACCGGGGTCGCTGTCACAAATGTTGGCCCTGTCACTGAGATGAACGCCGCATACACCGTCGCAACACCCTGCGCAGCCTTGAGCGTGTACCCCGGCGTGAGCAGCTTAACCTTACTACCCGCCTTCACAGTGCCGGCGGCGGGATCGAGCTGAAGCGCTGGGAAGGCTTTGACGGGCAATTTGGCGTTTGTTGTGGGGCAGCTGGTGATGAAACCCGCAGCCAGGGTGTACACCTCGTCAAGGGTGAGGGGCGTGTCGAAGGGTGCTGCGAAGGGGGTCTGCTTGAGCCCGGACCGGATGTAGGAGGAATGCCTTGCTTCGACGGTGAGGATCGAGCCGGCGGCTGTGAGGTAGGATTTGCTCATTATGTCGGCTGCGGCGCCGAGATAGGCGGAAACTCCAACGCCTTCGAGGACTGAGGCGGTGGCGATGAAGGTTTTCACGTCGGTGAGGGGGAAGTTGTAGGTGCATGCTTCGACGGGCTTGGCTCCGGCGGCTGGGGATGGTTAGTCTGGGAAGTCTTTGGGAGAATAAGGCCGGGATAGAGTTGGTTGGAAGAGCAAGAATGGGAAACAAACCGGTCAACCCCGAGATAAGGAATTTGACATGTTCCGTCTCATCACTTGATACTTTCTGGATGTTGGCGTAGAAGGTCGCATCGAAGCCGGCGGCGGCAAACTGGGCTTCGGTGAACTTTGCGAGACCTTGACGGTAGAAGTTGTCCTCGAGGTGTTCGAGTGTGAGTGCGTACTGAAGAATATCGGCTGGTAGGGGGTTAGGGGATGCGGGCATGTGGTTATGGGATTGGGTAGGTGTTCAGCTTACCATCTGTTGGGCCAGCTCTCGTCGCGAGAGGAGAGGCAGAAACAATGCCTGCGGTCGCGAAAGCGATGATGGATTGGGAGAACTTCATGATATGGTAGGAGAATATAACAATGTGTATGTGGTGGTAGCTATTGCGGTATGAGGTGGACAGGACAGAGAATATGGCGCCAGGTGCGGTTTATAAGAGTGAGTGAGATTGACGAGCTGATTAATGCCCATACTCCTATGATATGCTATTCTGCTATGGCAAACGTCTCTTCCCTGCCAATCTCCCATAATAACACTCACATCACTCGCGGCCCAGTCCATATCCGATGGGATGGCAGCTAGTTTCAACTGACGATCATCTACCCATGTCTATTTCCCCGGAAACAAACCATCCCATCTCAATAGCACCAAAACAAGGCACCGGCCTCCAATTCGCCACTTCCCCAACAAGCTTATCCATTTCAAGAAACGGATTTCCCAATTCAGACGCAGCAGTGGAGCTCTTCAGACGAAATGTACTGGCATCTTGAACTTCCGAATAGCTTAGCTCTGTCCCAAAGTGATAAGATCGCCCTCTCGGATCTTCCCTGGCCCGGCTTAAGCAACGCTACATGCGGGAGTAACCGTGCTAGGTACTAAAACGGTGCTAGTAAACTGTCATATCGACGCTTGTCGTACCTTTAACTCCGAAGCGGGAATCTGGGGATGGAGGTATTGGATGGATTGGGAAGGAATGTTTCTAGAGGTCGCTCGTCAAACTAGAGACGTTTGTATCATAATGGAGATAAGATTGACACCCGGATGTTTCGATCGCCGAAACAACTCTCGTCGATGTATTGAATGTTTGTATCACAAATTGGTAAGCTCTCACTTTCACCATATGCCGAATGTGATAATGAAGAAGGCGGTGCACGGGTACTGATATTTCCGAGACTTTTATCTGCAAGGTACGATGTATCCAGGAAGCAAGGCAGAACTTGTGATAGAACCAAGACGGGACATTTGATAATAACGCCAACTGATGGACAAGAAGATCCAAAGACGTAGTACAGTATAAGGCACGAGCACTCCCGTCTCCCGCATAAACCATAAACCACACAGAAAATATCCTTCTCACGTCCTAAATCCCACTACATCATCAAACCCCCTAAACAACCAACCAACCAACCAGCTAAACCAACAAACCACAACCATGAAACTCCTCATCGTCTCCGCCCTCCTCTCCGGTATCTCCCCCTCCCATATCCCAACCCTCACAAAAACACCACAAACACAAACCCGCTAACCCACTCCTCAATAGCCCTCCAACTCACCGCCCTCGCCGACTCAACAATAACATGCTCCACCTGTCCATCGTCCACCCCCGCAGCCCCAGACGTCGTGACGCGCACCGATGCCCCGATGACGCCTTGCTCGGCAGCTGTGTTGACTGCTATATCTGGTTCTTCGACTGGGGGAGCGGTTGGGAGTGGTGGAGGAGGGGGTGGAGGTGCGAATGGGACTGGGGGTGCGCAGCCGACGCCGAGTCCTAATCTTGGGGGGAGGGTTGTGGGGAGTGCCGCGGGGGCGGTGGTGCTGGGTGTTGTTGCTGCGTTCGTTCTGTGAGGTGGAGGTTGCCAATGCGAGCAGTGAGGTGATGGGGATGCCATGTGTGATGGAGAACGGTGTGCTGTCTGATAGGAGTATTAATGGGACGTTTGTTAAGAAGCGAGCTTGGTGGGGGGTTAATATACCATTTCATCAGCTGCGTAGCTGTGCAGCGTCGAGGCTTCATGTTCGCAATAGAGGTCTTCCTATATTGGGTTTGGCCGTATTGTAGTTGTGCCGGCTCTTTAGTTTGTCTTCTGCTCTATCCGCAATACCCCTCGCAATGCCCCCTTTGCGATTTTATCCTTCGCGAATGACATAATGTTACCCTAAATCATATCCCGAAGCTTGTAGCTTCTACATCAGTGTTTTCTCAAATCTGAATTGATCTCCACGTGCGGTGGCTTTCCGAGGTTATACCACGTCCCAAGTCGGTCAGGGTATTTGCGACGTATATGTGGGGTCCACTAGCAGAATTGTAAGGTCGCTCAGGTATTGTAGTGTACTAGGGTGCTCCCTGCCAAGGACCTTTTCTGCAAGTTGAACGACCTTCTCAAATATTGGTTTAGCGTCATCATACCTTGCCTTATCATATAGTAATAATGCAACGTTGCTCATAGTAGCTATTGTATCAGGATCCTCCTTGCCATAGACCTGCTCTGCAACATGAATGAGCTGTTTAAATACTGGCATTGCTTCGTCATACTTGCCCTGGTTACACAGTACGAATACGAAGTTTTTCAAGCTTTGTAGTATTATAGGGTGTTCCCGACCAAGAACTTTCTCTCGTATCTGAAGGGTTTGTCGATGTATTAGTTCAGCTTCATTATACTTGCCTTGTCTTGATAGAACTACTCCAAAGTTGCTCATGAATTGTAGTGTATCAGGGTGGTCTTTACCAAGAACTCTCTCCTGTAAGTGACGTGTATTTTGAAATATTAGAGTAGCTTCCTCATGCTTTCCTTGATTATGGAGTACTAATGCGAAATTTTGCAAGCTTTGTATTGTGTCGGGGTGTTCTTTGCCAAGAATCTTCTCTCGTAGCTGAAGCGTCTGTCGGTTCATTGATTCAGCCTCATTGTACTTGCCTTGACTTCGTAGAACTGCTCCAAAGTGGTTCATGTATTGTAATGTACTAGGGTGCTCATTGCCCAACACCTTCTCTGCGAGTTGAACAGTCTTTTGGCATATTAAAGCAGCGTCATCGTACTTGCCCAGTGCCTTTAGAACCATTCCAAGGTTACACATGGTCATTAGCGTATCAGGGTGCTCTTTGCCAAAAACAATCTGCCATCGCAGAAGCATCTGTCGCTGTATTGCTTCGGCCTCATCATACCTCCCTTGGCTTAGTAGAACTAATCCAAAGTGGTTCATGAATTTTAATGTATTAGGGTGCTCGTTGCCAAGAACCTTATCAGAAAGTTGAGCCGTCTGTTGGAATAATGAATTGGCGTCAGCGTACTTGCCCAGTGTCTGTAGAATCACTGCAAGGTTATACATGCTTCCTAGAGTATCAAGGTGCTCTTTGCCAAGAACCTTCTCTCGTAGTCGGAGAGTGTGTCGGAGCATTGTCTCTGCCTCGGCGTAATGGCCCTGTTTTTCCAGCACATTTGCAACATGAGTCATGCCGTGCAGCGTGTTAGGATGCTCCTTTCCAAGAACGTTTTCCATCCATTTCAAGACGTGTCGGAGTATTTTTTCAGACGAGTTATATCGACCTTGGTCACAGAGAAATGTACCAATATTCAAAGCAGCTTCTTGTAGTTCGATCTCTTCGATGTTGCCGTGGAGGACTGTAAACTTATTTTCGTTTTGAAGGATTACCTCTGAGTGAGACAATAAGGCTTGCTTTGTGCTTAAGGCCATGTCACCAAACTCGTGATATTTCAGAAAATCCGAAAGCAGTAGAATCGCCTCTACAGCGTATGACCGTCGAGCAGCTAACTGGACCCGTAATTTTACCCAATCTTGAATAAGAGGGTGTAGCGAAAATGTCGTGCCATCCTTTCCGATGTGTAAGTTTTGAAGCAGTGAGAGCTTTCGGAGTTCTTTCAGTATACCTTGGGCTTCATACTTGTCCCAGGCACGATCTGTTATACAGGACACCAGCCAATCAATATGTTTAGAGCCGTAGCATGCGAAGAGATCAGCAGACACTTCTTTACTGTCTAGGAATGCTGCAAGAGTAAGCATATGGATTTTGTCTTTCTGTGCCGTTGGAGTTCCAGTAATCAGTTGGACTGATAGTTCCCAGGTGGTGAATACAGTTAGTTTGGTCATGGCCTCTGAATCAGTCTTCAGTCTTCGTTGGTAATCCCATAATTCAGGTATATCACTAAGCACCTTTTCTTTACGCTCGGAATAGTGCTCCATATAGAGGCAGAGGTCAAGGTCGCCCGCCTTAATATAAGCGCCTGCCTGGTCGATAGCAAGCGCATGATATCCAAGCTGCTTGACAATATTTGCCCCTTCTTCAATATTCGCATCAGACCTCTCAACCTGGCACCTCTTGAGCAAAAGTTCCAATGCCTCGTGGTCCAACATGGACGTCACATCAATACTCTGGCCCATATCTTTCACTCCAGCATGCCGAGTTGTGAAGATAATTGAAGCGTGGCCGCCCCGTGGGAAATACTCTTTTATGCTCTGATCGCCAAAAGCGCTTGGATCGTCAAAATTGTCAAAGACGAGCAGACAGTCGATTTCTTTAGTCTCTATCGCGTTGAGAACATACTTCAGGTTGCCCTTGGCGTCTGCGATATCGAAATTTGGCTTGGATAGTTTATGCGCAGCGTCGGCAAAGGACTGCGCCATGGTTGCTGGGGAGCTTGCGTCGAGCCAGAATATCGCAGAGAACCATCTCTCATTCTGTCCCTGTCGACAGTATTCGAGCGCAACCTGGGTCTTGCCGCATCCGCCCATACCATAGAGGACAGTTATCGTAGGTGCTGACTTGTTTTGCCTGATCTGAAAGTGGTTCTGGATAGTCTCTACGAAATCTTTCCTAGCAACATAGTGCGTGACTTGATGCGACGGATATAGAAAGTAGGAATAGGCATTTACGGGAGCGTTGACTGCTCCATCTGTCTAATAATAAGCAAATGTGTAATAAAGGGCCGTTGCTATATACCTAGCTGCCAAAGAGGAAAAGCATCCGATGATTTCCCTACTAATGCGTCTACAATCACCCCTATCTCTTGTTTAATGGTTTTGTCTTGGAGATATGCCTCAGTGTGCGTCTTGACCTCTCCAAGTTTTTCCCACTCCTGGAGGGAGACCAATTCAAGTCCTTGTTCCACATTCAGCCGGTGATAAAGTCCATGGCAGTTCCGAAGTCGATCTTTCATCCTTGACGCTTCAGCCTCTGAGTCTGTGGCCATCTTTTTCATAACTTTGATAAGGTCCAATGGCACTGCTCTTTGAAAGATACCCGGAGCTTTGAACCCAGCAGTCATTGACTTTCCTGTTCCGATACTGATTATGCAGTCTACCTTTCTGTCGGGGCCAAATTCGTTTATTGCTTCTTCGACAAGGTACCACACGGGGTTGTTACATCCCATACCGGCATCAATGAATTCTTCTTCCATTCCCGCATCGCCAATATAAATACGCTTGAAGAAGGTGGGAGCAGCAGAAGTCGCGCGAGCGGCTTCCCAGATAGTACAGTTATATCCAGGGTTTTCATCTGCGGACCATGTTCGGAACAGCCTTGGTTGATTATTGACGTGCATCGCTGGAACGGCGCAAACAAACCTAAAAAATCAGTGTTATTAAGAGCCGATAACTTCATAGAGGCTTACATACGTCTTGCACGACATAGTGTCGGTCATAAACATCTTATCATCCGCATGACCTTTGCCTAGCTTTGACTCAATAGTTTCTTTTATTGCCTTTTCTAGATTGGAGGCTTTGAAGGTCCCGTCTTTTCCAGGACCCTTCTTCTCTGAGAAGACTTGTTTGGCCAGGGCTCGATACGTATTAATAGCCTCGGGAACTGATAATCGGAGACGGCCAAGAAGAATAGCAATAAGTCTATGCGATGTTAGAATGACTCGCCGCTACAACTTCATCTATGGATACTCACCCGCCAGTGCTTGTTCCACAGATCATGTCGAAGTAGTCAGCCGGTAGCGGCGTCTCCACTTTCAAAGCACGGCCAACACGGTGCATGATTTCCCGTAGTATTACAAGCTCTGAAATGCCTCTGATTCCGCCGCCGTCTAAAGAGAGGAGACGGAGAGGCCGATTCAGCGGTTCCGGCGGCGAAGGCTCCTCCATGTCGGCAAGGCTGGATCTTAAGTAGTGCAAAAATGATGTATATTTTGAGATAGATATCCTTGATTCGTCAAGTTGGAACACTCTCCATCGCTTCCCTCGTCGCAATGTATCACACGCTCATGAATACTCGAACAAGAATTCCGAAGTTTGGGATGTTCAGCTCTCTTGTACGGAGCCTCATTGCAGCCTTCTCACACTCATTTCAGAAGACAGCGCTTAGCCTACGAATCAGCCACGACAGACCCCAGCCGTGCCTTGGCGGCGCATCGAACGAAGCCACACATGCATAGTCCAATCGGAGGGTCTTCCCATACATCCCGAGATATTCCCATGGAGGTTTCGGCTTAGTCAGTGGGTCACGACTTATTTATTATCCCAAGAAGTTCATGGCCGTTGCGCATGCGCTATAAGTATTATAAAATGAATCAGTACATAAGCCTCCAGGGCCGGTAGAACACCATCTCTCTCACATAACGACCTTTTTCCAAGAAATTCCGACGATGGCAGCTTAGTATTGCTCTTGCTAGCTTAGGTCTAATAAACACTACAAAGCGCTCCTGACTCCTCGCTCTCAAACACCCCAGCTTCTGGTTAATCGAGAGGTCGTTCCCATAGCTCCCGCTTCCGTCATTTCCGAGGCGTTCAAGGCATTATCACATCCACAGACAAGTAGATTCTCTTGAGATAAGGTACCACAGAATCATTCGGGCACCTATATAAAGATACTGGACTCTCATCGAATATACAAGATATCTCACGATGGAGTTCTTCCTAAACAGTTGCTATACATATATGCGCACGTCACACATTATTATGCATTATTATGTCTTGATGTGCCGGACAAGCAAAATCCGGGGTTTGCACGCTCCTCACATCCCCACATCATAAACTAACTTCTTCAGTAGCGCCTCCCACTTCTGGTAATCGTGTTCACGTAATCCAGGCCCAGATCCAGTAGTGCTTCCAGGATCCACCGCTAATTTAGAGCTGCGGGTAGTGGCGATTAGCTTACCCGCTATCCGCCCGCCTAGGCGCGGTGTTTGCTTCTGGATGTCGGCTTCTGGAACCCTCGGAGCTAGCCTTTGAAAATGTGGGGTCTGGATTAACCTAGGGGAGCCAGCAGACGCCGTTTGGTAGATATCATATCCGCCGAACGGTGTTTGCTGGTGGGTTTGCGAGACTTAAAAACCAAAACCCAAGAACGTCACTATGAGATTTGAGGAGCAAAATATGAGAATGACGCCATCAAAACTTCAACTGAAGAGAGTAATATCGTATTATTACCTCGATAAGGTCAAGCAACGTGACATAAGGACCAAACTTACGTGCGCGGCGATTGCCCCTCAATTAGCGCGATGGACCCATCCGGGGTTTGGATCGGGGACTGATATTCGTCCGGCGATTGTGATCGGGGACTGCTCCATCGGTGACTGCTTTGTGTCTTAGACGCTCGATATCATATCTGCGTAGCACGGTGGCTTATCTGGGGTTTATAGGCGCGGATAATACATGAATATATATGATTTGGCCTTGCTGATGCAGTGTTTGTGATCCAAACCGCCCCCTTTTTATATCAAATCCCAATCCAACACGCGCAAAATTCTCACATCTCACAACCAAGCACAATGTCAACTTCCACCAAGATCACCGGCGGCTGCCTCTGCAAAGCCGTCAGATACGAGGTTAACTTCCCTGGAGACCACGACTTCAAGGCCAATGTAAGAACTCCGGAGTCTGCCAATTCCCACCTTATCCTATTCGGAACTCCCCCATATTTCTTCATTCCTCACTCTCCAGCTCACACGTCTCCAGTCAGTAGCCTGCTTCTGCACCCTCTGCCGCAAGCAATCCGGAGCCGTCGCCGTGCACGTTCACATCCTACCCCGCAACAGTTTCACCTGGACCTCCCCATCCCCCACCCCCACCGCTCCACTCGCCAACTACCAAGTCATCAAAGATAACCTGCGCTGGTTCTGCACAGCGTGCGGCTCCTATCTCGCGTGGGAGGGCAACGGGATCATCGAGGTGACGGCGGGGTCGGTGGATGAAGAGTGCCTCGTTGGGAAGAAAGATGGTGAGGGGAATGTGATCGAGAAGGGGGTTGGAGAGCAGTTCTGCCATCCAGAGGGCGCCGTGACGTGGGTTAATAATTCTCTGGGGCCAGTGACTGAAGGGGTTAAGGGAACGAGATGGAAGTTCTCTGTTTCCCATGGGGTGAGGGGATAAGGGGGTGGGCTGTTAATAAGGTATAAATATGAGTTATGAGGCATGATAAATGGCAAGATACCATAAAGTTATGGCGATGAAGATATAAAAAGTACTTTACGCGGTGTATCCCCAACTCCCGTGACAGCGTGATGCGGAGCATTATTTCCCCGCACCAAGTGCCCGAACACGTCGTCCGCCATACGCGACCCGGCCGCCAAGTGAATGACTAACATTTGAGGTGGGATGCCCATGAGCAACTCGGCTTATTACTACAGCTGCGCGTCATCCTCCAATATTTTGTTCTTCTTTTGCTTTTCAAAAAGCAAACATATTTCCAAAGAAGCATTCTCTCGAATCAAATATAAAATAGAACCATGCAGGGAAAGCTGCCAGTCAAAGCCGCGGGCGGCTGTCTCTGCGGCGCAATCAGATACAGCGTTGTCTTCCCTCCAGGCCACGATTTTGCCATGAACGTACGTCTTCACCCATTCCAAATTTACCAGATTTACCTCTTCACGCCTTCATTACTCAATCCAAACCCCCTGCCAAAAATATATCCCGCTGACCCCATCCGCCAGTCAACCAAATGCCTCTGCACCGCCTGCCGCAAGCAATCCGGCGCCCTGATGCTTCACCTGCACACCCTCCCCCTCTCCTCCTTCTCTTGCGTGGCCCCCGCCTCCGAGCTAGGCGACTACAGCCGCTCGCCCGGCTACCACCGCCTCTTCTGCAAGCGCTGCGGCTCCTTCATCGCGTGGCGCCAGGACCCGCGCCTGTGCGGCGACGTTCACGGGCTAGCTGACATCGGGGGCTCGCGCGCCACACGCCAGGCGCTCGATGGATTAATTGACTGCGCGCCGGCGCACGAAGAGGGTGAGGTCGAGATCTGCGTTGGCACGCTGGACGAGGATTTTCTGGTTGGGCGACGTGGGCCGGGCGGGAAGGTGATCCCCGGGACGGGGTTTGGGCCTTTGCTGGGACACCCTGAGGGCAGGATTCTTTGGGCGGAAAATGATATTATGGGAGTCACGGATCGGCTGACTGGGGTGAGGTATCAGAATAACAGTGCCAATGAGATCAAGATCAAAGAGCACTGATCAACTAGGCTTGGAGGGGATGGAGGTTTAAGGGGGGAACGGAAAATAATGGGGGGTTGATTGATGGCTAACTGAGTGAGGGCTCCAGATGCGGGATGCCGACTCTGGTGTATATATCACCGTAGACTCTATCTCAGAGACACCCGAACCGCATCCCCGCGTTTCACCATCCCGTTCACGAAGAGAAAAATCGGCGAAGGCGGCGCCCAGCGCACTTACCGACATCGGACGTGCGGCTGCGGCGCCACGGGCCTGGTTCGCAGCTACTCTATAGATAGCAGGTGCGGCCAGATTGGCAGGGAGGGCCAAGCACACGGCTCTCAATGGGCATGGGGGGGTGGGGGTTACCGTTAGAGTTTGGGAGCGAAAAAAGGGGGGGGGGGGGGGGGGGTCAGACTTGGGTCAGACTTGGGTCAGCAACGGTCCGACTGGACAGTACAGCACTACGCTATCTATGTGCTGCATAACACATGGGTGGGAGAGGAGTCAGCTCCATGCAAATGCCGAGGGGGGGGGATGTGGAGCGAAGATGCAGCTTTAACTCCGATCACACGTCACGTTACAGAATTGAGTCACAGAAAAAGTGACTAGCGTATCTTTCTCCAATTCATAACATCTACACGCCGCTAGGGCAACATAAGGAAAATCCAAAGACAGTGTATATATTGTTACATGCGCCGCGTATCCCTCTAACTGAACTCCTTCACCTCCTCGTCCTCCTCCAGCATCTGCCGGAAGCTGAACGGCTCGAACGCAATTCCGTCTCCCATGAAATGCTTGCTCATCGCCTCGACCCAGTGCAGACGCAGCGAGTGCAACATAGCGCTCGTGCCCTCCATAACGACGAGCACGGCGACACTAAGGAAGAACCACATGTAGAATGTTATGACAAGGGTGATGACTCCGCTGATGCCGGTTGAGGTCAGTCCGTTGTTAAGAGTCATAGTCCACAAGACAAGGGAAAGCTGTTGATGCGCGAGCGAGAGGGCCCAGAGACGGAGGTAGGACGCCGTGTGGGAGACACAGTTGAGGCAGAATTCTAGTATTTGTTAGAGTGAGTAAATTGGAAGAAAGGGGAGGATTGCTTACCAATAGTGTGGATAACTTGGTGGATCATAACTTCGCCAAACTCGAACTCCTCATGGCCTTCACCGTCATTGTCAATGCCCTGAGTAATCATATCGACACCCTCCGTCTCACTAGCAATGCTAGTACGACGTTCATCATCGTCTCCATCGAGAGCGCTGATGCGCGACGTCTCGCCGATTCCGCGGTAACCCTTGGCGCGGGCCTGGTTGTTCTCCCAGCGCAGATAAAATGGCTTGAGGAAAAGGAGAATGGGGACCTGGATAATAGCAATGACGACGAGGAAGTTCTGAATGATCTTCTGGTACGTTCCGTCGCCGTATAAAGGCACATCGATAGTGCCGGGTTGGAGGAACATGTAGATCAGCATATTCAGGAGTCCAGGTGGGTTCCTGTGGTTAGGCGCTTGCACGCCAGCAGGCCAGTCGTCGGGTGCAAGCGGGTACCAATCGGTTGACCACTTGTAGACGATAGTGAACACAAGGTATCCGAAGATGGATTGGAAGAAGATCATGCCCGGGATGAAGTTACCCCAGATATCGATCGGGGACTTAAAGCGACGAGCGTTGATATAAGAGAGGCAGAGCGAGTAGGTCATGTGGCACCAACCCATGAGGATACTAAGCTTCATCTTGTAACTGTTTGCGAAAAGAAGCTCGTTCTCAGCTCCGTGCCACATCCAGTCAAGACCGAACGGGTATCGGTGTCCATCGCGATTCAGGTGCGCTACGACCGTGTCCCCTTTCTTGAAGTCTGTAGGCCATTCCCAAGCAGACGAGAAGAGGGACATTGATCGCGAAAAGATATCGTTGTAAATGAGACCGGTGTACATAGAGAAGATTCCCATCATAAGCATGATATAGCGACCATAGTAAGCCATCGTGAACAGTTCGTCTCGAACCTTCTTCAGTGGCTTTTCCCAGTAGATCATAGCAGCTGCGGCGCAGAACATGATGAAGCCATGTCCAAGATCACCGAACATGACGGCGAAGAGGAATGGGAAGGTGACAATAGTAGGAAGCCCAGGGTTGACTTCGTGATACTTCGACGTACCATAAGCGTTGATAATGGTCTGGAAGCCTTCTGTGAATCGGTTCGTCTTTTGGAGAGTTGGTGGTGTCTTATTTGTCCGGATCTCATTGATGATAGATGGGACAGTTAGACCGGCCCGGTTATTGACGTCTTGAAGGGCGGCCTTGATCTGAGGGAGGGAGTTCGACGGGCACCAAGCTTCCGCAATAAGGGTCTTCCTTGCATGGTCATAGGATAGGAGGTTCAGCGTTTCATAAACAGCCTTCTCCTTCTTGATGATCACAATCCAAGCGGCCAGGCTGCGAGCGATCTGTGTCAACTCGGCATCGAGAGTTTGCTTGGTGTTTCGCAGGACGCTGCCAAGATCGCTGAGTCGAGTGTTGACTTCGTGAATCTGGTCTCGGCGCAGGTCGCTGTTCTCGTCCACAGCGTATAAATCGGCTCCCAGGGACTCGGAGATCTTCCGGATCTTTGCGATAATCTCTTTTCCGTGTGCAAAAATGACGAAGACATTCTTATCCACGCTTTCATTGTTGGTCGGGTCGACGAGGGTTTCGGGGATCTCGGACTGGTTCATATATAAGTTGCCGCGCAGCGTACGCCACAGGATTCTCTCGAAAGCTGCAACACGTTCGCGGGGGATGACGCCGGAAACAAAGCCAATGTTCATGATCGACAGAGATCGCTCGCCAGCGTCGCCATTTTGTGGGTGCTGTTCGACATCCTGGAGTAGAGGCGCATCGTCGTCCTGATCGATAGACGTCCGAAGTTCATCAACATTGCCATGCGCCCTATCGAAGAATCCTCCGGCCTCTTTCAACACCCATCTCCACTCTATCAGCTCCACCTCTCTCTTCTTCAGCGTCTCGTAGCTATCGTTTAACGAGGCGACCCTTTGCTCGAGGCTTTGGCTTCGATCGGAGAGCTCATCGATTTCGGAGGTAGATGGCGCAGCCAGGGACTCGATGTCCAAATCGAGTTTGCGTAGAGGAATTCCAGCCTTCTCCATCTGTGAGTGAAAGTAGCCTGCTTGTGTCAGCGATTATCCCCCCAGTGGTCGCCAGGGGACATACGAAGCTGTCGCTCGACGTTATCCAACCGCCGAATCTCCTGTGTGAATGTACGCTGGAAGGCCGACGTTTCCGAGTTAAGCTACGTGCACAATCAGCATATGAGCCACACTTGTCTCCATTGGCAATACTCACATCGCGGAATTGGATCTGTCCAATCTCACCCAAAGCGTTGATGACCTCCCTGCCTATCTCGTTGGCGACGTACAGTTGCACCATGCTCATGTCCACCGAGCGGAACATGGTATCCTTTGCTGGCGCCATAATGGCAAAGAACCTCCACAGGCCGACTCAGAGAAAGGGGCTTGAGAAGGGAAAGGTATCGGGATGTGAGGGGTGGTCCTTGGAGCTTCGACCGAAACGCAGTGATGGTATCCGTTGCAGTAACTGTAGCTACCTAGCGGATACCGGATGACTAAGCCGCCACAACCAATCAATCACGGGAACCCGTGACTTACAGTATCAAACTTCACATGATCTCCAGTAGCCACAGTTATTATCATACTTGAGAGTGTCATATTAGAAATACTATTTTATAGCGTTGGTAACAGTAGTATTTATGAAGTTGGTTTTTACAATCTAACCCTGCTCCCATTATTTTCGACATCTATACATATAGTAACTTGCAATAGATTTCGATACCAACAGTGTCGAGTAAACATGCTCCGGGCGCCAAACTTGCTATGAAATCCAGAACTGTGTGGGGTAGTGCCGGTATCATCTTCTCAGTACATCTTTGCTGACTTGGGTCTCGCTTTAACAGCTCCTCCCTCCTTGTCATCGCCATACTTCCTCTGCCACTGCCATTCAATAAGAACAGGCAAGAAGTGTCTCAGGCTAAACTCCGGCCAGTAGCAGTCTAAAAATCTAAGCTGCGTGTCTTCATGGCATTGCCAGAGCATAAAATCGCTAAGACGGTTCACGCCGCTTGTCCGGATCAGGAGATCCAGGGGCGGGTTTCCGGCAGTAAACAGATGCGACTCGACCGTCGCAGCGGTGATGCTCTCTGGGTCCGGATACGTGGGCTCCTCTGGGTTCTGGACATCCAAACTCGATACAGAGTCAGGATGGAGCGTCGCGCTCGAGGAAATGGAGTCGTCGAGTTCGACGCCAGCTCCAGGGACCTCGACCCTCGTAGGCGAGGCCTGGCGGGGTGGCGAAGAGGAGGAGGATGTGAGGTTTCGGGATCGAAGTTTCTGGGCGATACGCCTTTCAGAAAATGGGCGTTTTGGGGTGGGGAGAGGTGTGGATAGCTCGTCAACCGTGGAGCGGATCGCGGTTGTGATTTCATCGCGGGAGGTATATGGGAAGCAGATGTTAAGTATGGCACTGAGACCAGTTAGCTGACCGTAGATATTCTAGGAAGGATGCGGGATAGACGAACTCTCCGTTCCCTCGTGTAACCTCGACTGCATTGTTGCAGGCCTCAAGTATATCGGGCCTGATCAGGTCGCGCTGCCCCAGTATCCTGATGCTTGCTCCGTACTGGTCCAGTAACTCCCCATGCTGTGATATTTGTGCCAGCTTGACCTTGAACAAGTCCATCAGCGCATCGACCTCGTATTTCGACCTTTTAAAGTTCTCGATGCTGAATGCGTAGACTGTAATAACTTTGACGCCTAGTTTGTAGCAAACTTCGAGGATCTATTCGCGAGTTAGCAAGTCCATACCAAAACTGATGGGGTATTCACTAACCTTAGCTAAAGACTCGAAGCCCAGGTTGTGTCCTTCCGCAGTCTCGATCTTGTGGCTCCGCGCAAACCGACGGTTCCCATCCATGATGAATGCGATGTGCTGAGGGACTGGTCCTTGGCTCACGGCGCCGATAAGCAGGTCGCGCACCTGGTTCATGCCCCATTCAACTGGCGGCGAGGCATAGACCCATTTCCGCAACTGATTGAGATGCATAGACGTCATGTTGGCGGATGGGTCTTGCTCAGGCCGTCCAGGTCTCAGAGTCGTGGAGGTCGAGATATCAATTGGGCATACAGTTCGGAATGAGTGCAGCGAACAATCTGATGTCGGTTTGTGTTAAAAAGCGGTTATTGCGTGGTGATGAAGAGTTGTCCAAGTTCTTGGACGTGGACTTTTTGAAGTTGGCGAGGCTGGGGGTTGAAGGCAATATGTGGCTAAGCCTTACGCATACGACACCCTCGGGTAAGCCCGTACCCGACATCATCGACTGTGGCCTTGGTGATATGTGATATGTGGCAATCAACAGCTATCTTCAGATCTCAACCCCCACCGCTATCGCGACTTCCCCCTATCACATAGAGGGCTCAACTTCACATAAGCTCACCAGCAGCTTCTTACCTTCGTATGCGGTCGCATTGAGCTGCGCTCGGCGACATTGCGCAGATCAGTTTCACCCACCATGCACTCCTCAGGTTTCGCTGGTGCGCCTGTGTCCCGCAGCCTTGTCCTGGGAATCATAGCCGCGTCCATCTTGGTTTCCGTCACTGATATCAAATACTACTTTTGGATCCAAGTCGATCCGCACTTCTGGAAGTATGGTCAGCTATGGCGTGCATTTATATATCAGCTCTGCTACACCAACTCGAGCGAGGTTCTCATGGCCGCCATGACCCTGTATAGTCTGCGGGGCATCGAACGGCTCTGGGGTTCGCGCAAATTTGCCGTAAGTCCTGCTCCAATTGTGCTACTGGTTACTTGGTAGCTGCATGTATGTACATGGCTAATTCAATACAGTCCTTCCTCCTCGTCCTCTTCCCTCTAACGGCGCTCCTGCCCCCGCTCATACTCGCCCTGGTCATCCGACCCCTCTCATTCAACAGAATCAACTACCTCCCCGCCGGCCTCACCCCTCTTATATATGCCCTCCTTGCGCAATACTATGCCGCCATCCCCCATACATACAAGTATCGCATCGCTGCGTCGTCTGCCCCGCCCGCCAATGCGCCATTTTCTGGCATTACCTTCTCGGACAAGTCCTACACCTATCTATTGGTGGGCCAGCTTGCTCTGGCCCAATTCCCAGGGTCATTACTCGGTGCCGTGATTGGGTGGGCGGTGGGATATCTGTGGCGGAATGAAGTCTTGCCTGGAGTCATGGTTTCCTGGCGCATTCCAGGGTGGATGGTCGGAATTGCACCGCAGAAGCGCGGAGAGGGGTTTGAGGGGCTCAGGAGAAGGCTCGAGGAGGAGAATACAAATGCTGCTGCAGCCACAGGCTCAGATGGCCGTCAGGGAGGGAACGTGGCTCCGCGAAGGACGCTGGGAAGGCAGTTAGTTGACCAGTTTAGAGGCGCGTTCTAGATGGCTACAGTAGCTATAATAGAGTTAATTATGACAATAAGAACTAAATTAAATGTTATATGGACAATACTGTGTGAAACTATGATCAATAAATATTCGAATATAATATAAATCTGATAATAAAACGTTTAATTATACGTGAATAAACTAATTATCTACGCAAAAAGGCTAACAATTATTGCAATTGAAACGGTTATAATGGCTAGTCAAATATTACTAAACCCCACTTTATATCCTAATATTTATTATAATTCTTTTTGCTTTTGTGGTACACAGATATTTCTTTTATGGTGCTATTTACGTACGTACCTTGGAGCTATCAATGCTGGGGCGGCATTGTTATCCGTCCCGGTAAATCCAAATCCAACGGTATGTTTGCACTGAAGACAAACACACCTTTTGGTTGCGACCATCAGCCCTCCCCATTCCCGCCCTTTACCCTCTCTGTTCCAGCGCAAGAAATTACCCATGATCCCATGAATTCCATGGTGAATTATCGCTCTTCTCCATGCTTCATACTTCAAGAATAACAGAGCAGAATACGTATCTCTGACCTTCGTTACTATCGACCACATCGTCGCACACAGGAGCTCCCGATAACCTCTGCCCACCACCAGACGTCGACCATCATCGAAACACAACGACCAGAACACGATGAGGACGGCACGACAAATGCCCCCCGATACATCATCGGGTCGCAGGGCCCAGCCTGTTCGCCAGACTCGAGCAAACCCACCAAGAGCTCACAGTGGCCTCGGGCGCTCATTCGGCGCTCGCGATGCCTCCGGACGCATTTCCCCCGACGAGGAAGAGCAGACCGAAATCTATCCTGCGATCACACATTTCGCCGACGCTGTAACTGCATTACCTAGAGAGCTTGTTCGACACTTCACACTGCTCAAGGAAGTTGATGCGAAAATTTTTGCTCCAGAAGAGGCGCTGGTCCAACTCGTCGAGACCGCCCTCAACCACCCACTACCAGCACGATCACAATCTACAGACAGACTACAAATAACAGACTCAACTCCAACCCCAGGCAGTGTCCCTATGAGCGTCAATGGCTCAATTGCAAATGGCCGAAATACTTCCATGCTCGATGACACCGACAACCCAGATCGCGCGACCGCGGTTTATGACGCAGACAACCTCCCTCGCCGCCAGCTCTTCCGACAATGCGCCTACACAATGCAAGAGATGCTAGTATCCCTCGACGAAAAGAACCACGTCATCTCCACTGCGACCGAGGCTCTCGATAAGCACCTCGCGAGGTTGACCGACTGCCTTCCTTTCGTCGAAGGCGAGATTAGCGAAGAGGCGCGACACGGCAACACAAAGCATTGGGCATACACCGAGAACAGGGTCGTCCCCAAGCCGAATGAGAGATCAAGACGCGAGAATGCGAATGTCAACCACCTCACAAATGCCGCCGCTGCAGCTGCGGCCGAAGAAGCGGCAGCCCGCAGCGACGCCAGGAAACAGGCGATGCTTGCGAAGAAAGGGCGCCAACAGCTTCCCGAATCGGACTTCGATGACAACACCGATCACCGCAAGGACAATAAGAGGCCCCATGGCAATACAAAGAAGGGCAGACCGGCCGACACATCGAATTCTGGCGCCACCACGAATAGTGGCGGGGCGCACGGCAATCCACCGTCGAAGAGGCGCAAGGTCGACAAGGGACCGAATGGAGGAGCAGTTATGGAACGATCAATTAGTAGCGTCTATGGGAGCAATGGAGTTGGTGCTAAGGGCAAAACCAACAGCCCCCGCGGTACACCACTCCCCGACTCGAAGAAGCGATCAAAGGCGGCGGCAACTACGAATGGCCAGCCAAGGAAAAGGTATGTCGCGCAATGGAATGCGATAACTCACATGCTAATATTGATCGCTTAGGACCGCTGCGGCGAACTCAAATGTCATGTCACCCAGACTTGCATCATCTCCTGTCCGCAACGTGCAAGAAATCAAGAACAACCGAAACTCCCCCCCTCTTGCCAACGGCCGACCCACCGCCATGCGAGCGCGACAGAACTCCCTCCAAAACGTCGTCGACTCCTCTCGTCCGCGCGCATCCTCATCCGCATCAATCAAACCCAACGGCATCAACACCCTGCCGGATCTTACCAACGCCGCCAGCGTCACCGGTCGCCCCATCCCCGAAATCAAAACAACAATGAAGGAAACCGCTGCCAACACCAAGGGTGAACACGTCCTTGAAGACGCCGACCCTACCGACCCCGCCATGCGCGGCGCCCTCCTCGTTGGCCCCCGCAAAGACGGGCCTCTTAAGCACGAGGATCTTGAGTCCGCCGCCGACGCTGCGCAGACTGTGCAGACTGTCACTGCGCCACCGGTCATGACCAAGAGCGGGCGCGCGAGCAAGCCCTCTACGCCTGCTATGCCGACGTTCGCAGAGCCCGTGCGCGCGGGTAGTAGGCGCAACACCGTTGATGGTGGAGCGGCGAAGAGGTCACATAAGAAGGGGGCAGGACAGGCGGCGCTGCTTATTGCTGCACAACCCGCCGAGGAGGATGCGGCGAATAGCGTGATGGGCGACGCAGAGGACGATGAGGAGGTGGAGGTTGATGCTAATGAGCCGCGGTACTGTTACTGCAATGGCGTCAGCTATGGGGAGATGGTGGCGTGTGATAATGATGCGTGTGCGAAGGAGTGGTTCCATATGGAATGTGCGGGACTGAAGGTCGCGCCGAAGAATGGTGAGTTTCCTCCTCCCCCCCCCCCCATTCTCTCTGTCTATATCATGGTGATGGCGACGGCTTGCTAACACCGCCAGCAGCAAAATGGTACTGCGACGACTGTAAGGAGAACATGAAGAGCCGGCGTTTTAATGGGCGGTAGGCTAGGCTGGTGACGGAGATCCCAGACACCTTCTTCAACGATATGGATTGATCGGACAACACGGCGTTTTGTTATTTGGCCGCGGAACACAGGCCGGCCGGCTCTTCTACTCTGGCGCTTATAAGGCGAAACACACACACACACACACACACACGGTATATAGAGAAAGGAAGGGAAGGGAGTGAGGGTTCGCCAGATAAAAAATAGGGAAACCTGGATACTGTTTGTGTCTATAGTTGTTGTGTCTTCTTTCTCTGTGTTTTTTTGTTTTTTTGTGTCGTTTTTTTTTTTGGGAACCGAACCCCCCTCCAGCGCAGACGCAAGTTCTGTGGGACAGGGACAGGATATAACGAGAGTAACGTAAATAAGTTTTTTTTCTGCACAGCCCACTGCAACAGACAGACAGATCAATACATAATGACCAAAATATATCGCTCTTTCTGCATCATCCATCGTGCTAGAATACCACTGTTGCCTCCTCCGCCTCATCCTAAACCGCCAAGCTCATGTCAGCCCAGCCACCACCCCCATCCCGCCCCGCCCCGCTCCGCTGCCACGTCAAGTTACGGTTACCCCAGATTCCCGTTCCTGAAATGGCGTAAAGTTCAGTCAATGCGCTGCACCCCTATGCGCCCCGCCGCCTATCCGCTGTCCCCCGACCGAAGTGGGAAATTATGTCAGGGCAGCGTCGGACCAACGACGGCGGCGGTCGAGACTCCAATCTCCCTCCTCATATGCGCTTTTACTTTCGCGCATATACCCACGCGACATCTTATTCCTGCGCTCCCGTAATCGACAGACACCAGCGAACGGACGAACAAGATAAATAAGTTAGCGACGGATTGAGAAGTCCACCACGGCAGCGCGCGCAAACCGCGCACCTCGAGAAACCCAACTCGCCGCACCAGACCAACGCAATAGCCATGGCGACAGCAGACCCCTTCGCCAACCCCGCCTGGGAAGGCACCGCGCGCCTCCCCACGCACCCACCGCCGACGGCGGCGCAATCATGGCAATCCTCCATCGCGCCATCCACCGCGGAAGAGAAAGCAATTGAGAGCGGTGCGCCCTACGCCGCGGCTCCTACGTATACGGCCACTGCGATAACAGCGGCGCGACCAGGGTTGAAGGAGAGGTTCGATGGGGTGATGTCGCCTAATAGACGGTATTTGGGACGTAGTAGGCGGACGGTGTTGTTAGGTATCCTTGGGTTGGTGGCGTTGTTGGTTTTGGTGCTGGGATTGGGGTTGGGATTGGGGTTGAAGAAGAAGGGGGGGGATTCGTGAGTGTGCCCTTGGGCTTATTGGATATATGGATTTGGCTAACGTGATGATACAGCGCCGCTCTACCACTTCCTGGGAATGCAACACCGCACACAGGCGACCTAACATACTACTCCCCCGGCCCCGGCTACGGCAGCTGCGGCTTCGAGAATAACTCCGCCGACCCCATCTGCGCCGTCTCTCACCTCCTCTACGACGCCGCCTCGATCTCAGGAAACCCCAATGAAAATCCGCTGTGTGGGCGGATGCTGAGGGTGACGCACACGGACGCTAGGGATGGGAAGACGAGGAGCGTGGATGTTAAGGTTGTGGATCGCTGTACGGGGTGCAAGGCGACGGATATTGATCTTAGCCCGGGGATGTTTTTGAAGCTGGCGGCGGAGGAGGAGGGGAGGGTGGTGGGGACTTGGGCGTGGTTGGATTGATGTTTGATGGTGGTGATGGGGAAGGAAGGAGGTGTCGTTTTTAGCGAGTATAATTGGAAATCTAATACCCCCCCTATCTCTCTACTATATACCCTCCCCCCTCTCCTTTAATCTTCACTTCCTAAACTTCCTAAACGCCTCACTCACCCCCATCCCCCCCCGCACAGCCTCTTTGACCTTCTCATCCGCCTCCCCCAGCCCCGGCAGCAGCGCCAACACCTCCCCCACCCTCTCAGCAGGAATAACCACAACCCCATTCCCCGGATCCGCCACCACCACATCCCCCGCCCTAACCCTCACACCTCCAACTTCAACCGCAACATCAACAGCATGCGCCTTCACCCCCCCCCCACTCCCCACCGTCGACGTCCCCAGCGACCAAACCGGCAACCCCCCCTCCCTAATCTCCCCTACATCCCTAACGCGCCCATGCGCAATCACAGCTTTCACCCCTCGGTACTTTAAGCGCATCGCTAATATCCCGCCTAACATCGCGGCATGCGAGGGTGGGCCGGATTGGATGAGAATTGTATCTGTGGGCACGAGATCCGTCCAGTGGCTTCCGGGGGGGATGTTGGAGGGGGGGGCGGGGGAGGGGGTTGAGGCGGGGAGGGGGGGGGTGAGGGGGAGGTAGAGGAGGGTTGAGGCGAGGCCGATTAGGGGGGTGCTGGTGGGGGGGGGGGGGAGGGGGGAGAGGTCGGGGATGAATCCGCCGTGGGGGAGGTGGAGGGCGAGGAGGGCGTCGGAGATGTCGCAGGCGGTGTAGGTGGATAGGGTTGTGAGGGTGCTGGGGGGGATGGTGGGGGTGGGATGGGACATTTTGGTGTGTAGGCGGGTGGTGGTGGTGAGGGGTGAGATGCGGATTGTGGTTGTGGCGAGGTTTCTGAGGGTGGAGAGAGTTGGTCGGAAGAGAGGTTGTAGCATTGGGTGGAAGGAGACTATGTGTCTTGGAGGCTTGGAGGGGTTGAGGCGTGGAGAATGGTGGTGGTGGTGGAGGAGGAGGACGGGGGAGGAGGGGGATGTATCATATGGCGATAAGATCTGATAACCGAGGTGGCAGGGGCGGCGGTGACGTTTGAAGGTGGGGAAGTGGAGGTGGATCACGTGATAGACAATGAAGGTCACTCTTTATAGTTTATAAGGAGGTGAATCGTATAATAGTATAGAGAGTTGTTAGATGTTAGTATGGAAGCATGCTGTGTATGATATGCCAAATATCAAACTTTGTCTGTATGGCTGGGTTTGGACGTATAAGCTTTCACGTCCTGGCTCTCACGCGTCATCCCGTCCGCGAGTTTATATGTCCCAATTTGGAAATGCATACCACAAGATTACTGAGAGATAGTGATAAGCTCAATATAATCACATACATCTGCAAAGTCCTATCAATCAGTTTGAAATACCTAAAAGAGATAGGCTTGTATATATATTGAAGCATCTTATTCATCTATCCTGCACATGCAATGCACATGTAGGCAGAACGTCGTTTGAGGAGAGAGATATATTGGTCGTCTACTTCAGTAGTATCGTGTCATATTCCATTAATCTATCGTGCAGATGCAGCAGAGCCTTTTGAGAAAGCAGACACTACTTAACTATACTTCTCCTACTTCTCATCGTTCTCACACTTCTCATGCTTCTCAAAATCCAAATCACGTGAACCAGAGTACCTCCCCCAATCATTTTCCCGCGCTTCACGCGCAATCGGCGCTCAAAGTGGTACCTGCCAGAACTCTCCCCAAGTAGCCGAGTGTACCTGCAGATTTGATTTAGTGGATTTAGTGGGCAAGATTACCTGAAGTTACAGAAGATTACTGGTTGATCTACTTCCGGGGTACTTCCCTCCACCTCCGCTCAACTCCGCTCTTGGCTATCGCGGGACGGCGGATAAGTCGCCTCTTCCTCCATCTGTCTCCCCCAAAAGATTGCCCCTCCACGTCGTCTGTCGTCTGCCTTCTAGCCGCCACTTCACTTCTCTTCCTCTATAAAACATATATTGTCGATATACTGAGGATATATATATATGCAAACAATCTTCTTACAACCCCATACAACTCTACTACCATCACCAACCAATCTCGGGCCTCCCAAGCCTCAAAGTACCACCTCAACCTTCAGCTGCCGTCCCATCTGCGCCCACCTGCACGCTATCTGCAAGCTCCTGCAGCCAAATCCACCCTCGTCTCACCCATACAGCCCGATGCAGTTATTACCGCATTTACTGCTGCAGTAGTACGTGCAGAACACCGATTCTTTTCGAACCGGCCGGCCATTCCAAACAAGCCATCCAGCCATCTAGCCCTCCATCCAGTCTACTACCCAGCTAGCCAGCTAGCCCACCAACGTCCGTCCGCCCACGCCAGAGGAGCTCCCCCCATCGCGCGCACAAGCCCTCGCAAAACGCCCACCCCCCCTCCTCATCGACCATCCGTCCATTCTCGACATCGTCACCGAAGAACCCACAGTTCCAGACCCACGCCAGCTCGCCTGAACATCGTCCTGCAGAGCTAGGCCGTGGTCCGGCATCTGCGACAGCTTCCCCCCGAAGACCCTGAACCCGTCTACCACGCCTCTTGTCTCCCCGTCACAGCTCGCTCCAGCACCAAAAAAAAAAGACAAGCGTAGCCGGTCAGATCACCGCCGAGCAAAACCTCATATGAAGGAATCGCCCAACGCTGGAGACGAGCTCTAGTGGCGCTCCCCGCTTTCTGACAAAACCGACCGTTGTTCTGAGCCGTTTCTGCCTCTTGGTGCCCCGGTCTAGACGTCTTTTAGAGCTCCCAAGATGTCAATCAAGTTCGTCCCGCCTTTTCTTTCTATTCCCGTTTTCCTCATATTTGTATATATGTACTGTTACATACACATACCTGCAGGCCGCGACAGGGGCAGCGGGAGGGAAGGAGGGAGGGACATGTATATATCCCACCATGCCCATGTCGTGCCCTCCTACTTTGCCCTTGCCTGCGCGCACCGAAGCTTTATTTTCCCTTTCCTGTATCCATCCGTTCTGGCCCCCGTCCTCCCCGCCGTCCTCCCCCTCCCCCCCACATATCACACGACATGCTCAAGTCAGCAACTGACCGTATGAAAAGCTGGGTGATGGTCTCGCCGCAGTCGAGCGAACCCTTCGTCAAGCTCCCCAACGAACGAATCCTCTACCGCTCACCCATCCGCACATCCCTCACCCTCTCCTCCCCGCCAAACACACACTCCTCAATACAACCCTGGTCCGTCTCCAGCGACGGCGGCGTCGCCTACATCACCAACCAACGAGTAAGCCCAGCACCCCCCCCCCCCCCCCCCCCCCCCACCCCACCCCCCCCCCCACCCCCCCCCCCCCCCCATCTCCCCACCCCCCCCCCCCCCCCCCCCCCCTCATCCCCAGGCACCCCGCTAACCCCTCTCCCCCAGATAGTCTACATCCCCACCACCTCCTCCCCTCACCTCTCCTCCTTCTCCTCCCCCATCCTCAACCTGCACGACACCTACGTCCGCGCCCCCTTCTTCGGCGCAAACTACTGGACCGCCTCCGTCCGCCCCGTCGCCGGCGGCGGCATCCCCCCCTCCCTCGCGCTCATCGACCTGCGCATGAACTTCCGCGAGGGCGGCGCCTTCGATTACCACAATGTCTTTGAGCTGATCAAGGAGCGGCTGCATCAGGCTGTGCAGGCCGCGAGAGATGCGGGGAGGAATGTGGGGGGGGTGGATCAGGAGGTCCTGGGGGGGTTGCATTTGGAGCAGTTGCCGGCTTATGAACCTGCTGCTACGGTGGCGCCGGGGGCGGGGGCGGCGGATGAAGTGAGGAGGGGGGATGTGGTAGATGGTGGACAGAGGGCGGAAGGGGAAAGCGCGGCAGCTGTGCAGCCGGATGAGCCGCCGCCGGGGTATGAGGAGGCGCAGGCGCAGGCGGTGGGGATTGATCTCGATCAGCGGCTGAGGCGGCGGGCGGAGTTTGGGAGGGATAGTGGGGATGAGTAGGGGTGGTGGGGTGGGATTGTTTACTTGAAAGAGAAGGGGATGATGGGGATGGAGATTGAGGACTTGGCTTTGCGGCATAGGTCTGGGAGAATGCATAGATGGAATTGAGGGGTGTCCATGCATCTGCCCTCCTGCTCCTGCGATGAGAAGTTGTACATGGTAATTTTACTATGTGTAGCTTCTGCAAAATCATGAGGTGGCTGCCCAAGAGGGAACAAAAAGGAGCATTTTTATAGAACATGAGCCAGCGAGCCGCCTAACTTCACAAACTTTCACGTCGGAAAAAGAAGCGGCATACGGAGTAGATAGATCGGATTATTAGGTGGCATAGCGTAGCATAGGAAGATACCCGTCATTAATAAAAAACCGCGATCTACATTTCCCCATCACCCAAACAATGTTCCCCATCCTCATCCAAGCTTCCCTTCCCTCCCGCCAAACCACCCATCGGCACACCTCGGACACACAAAAATTCCCCACCCATCACGTGACACCCACCCAATCACAGCCCTCGCAACTCAATCGAACACACCCATCCGAGCTTCTGTTTTCCTCTCATGGACCCGAACTGCATCATTCCGAAGACAGCACCCACCTCTCTCCCTCAATTGCAACCCCCGACCGTACCGTATCGGAAACGCGAAAGTAACGATTTAATCGTCGATTTTTTATTTTCATAATGGGATTCTGGGACTTTGTGGAGGCGGCTACGCCGTGGAGCACGGTGGAGGCGGAGGCGCCGGCGAAGGAGGAGGAGGTATGTACTTACTTTTCCTTTGATTGGGGGGATTGGATGGGATGGGGGTGGAGGGATGTGGGCGGAGGGATAGAGAAGGGATGAAGAGATGATGGGAGAGGGAAGGGGATTGCGATGACCTGGACAGAATGCCGATTGGGGGGATGGGGGCATGATGCGTCGATTGAGCGAAATGACTCGGAACAAAGATGCTAACCACCGCATAACAGGAGACCGAGACCGCTACCACCGAGAAGACCGAGGAGGCCACCGAGGAGGCTCCCGCTGAGGAGGAGGAGGAGGAAGAGGAGGAGGATATCGTTGATCCTAAGGAGACTCTTGAGGCGGGTGCGTGATCCCCCCCCCGATTATACCCGCGACATCACACCCAACCACCTGTCGCCATTCAATGTCTATCTGGTAGTGACAGGGAGTTCTATACCGATGGAATTGACTGGATGGCGGGATGGGAGTGGTGTACACGATGATGACAGCCGCTAACGAACTAAACAGAGTGCAGAGAGGCCAAGGAGTGCGCCGCACCTAAGCACCACTTCGACGAGTGCGTTGAGCGCGTTACTGCTGCGGAGGATAAGGGAGGCGCAAAGGAGGATTGTGTTGAGGAGTGTAAGTTTTCTTCTCGTCTTTTCTACTTCCGTCCTCGAGAACTGGTGGTCTGGGGCAGAGGGTGCTGAGGGGATGGGGCGGATGGGGCGGATGGGTGGATGGACGGATGCCATGATGGATGGAGGATGGACGATTGCTAACACCACCAACAGTCTTCCACCTCGCCCACTGCGCCACCGCCTGCGCGGCCCCCAAGCTGTGGGCTCAGCTTAAGTAGACTGTCGGCTGCGTGATATATACACCTATGCCATAGACGGCAATTGGGAGAGAGACAGAGATGATGAGGGTGAGGGTGAGGGTGAAGATGGGGATGAGAAGTGTATAGATGGCATGAGATGAGATGAGTGGATAGATTTTGATTTGAGACAATTGTACTATACGTTGCCGCTACTTGCTTGTTTTGTTACTGTTACTGTTGTGTTGTGGTGTGAAATGTGCTGCTAGGGGGGTTTGTGATGGCAATTACTTACTTGGCAGGCACGACCTATGGAATTGTTGATGGGGTTAAGGGGAAGGCGCGACTGGAATACTCGATCGCCAGGCGCGATCGGTGGGATTATCAACGGGCCCAAGGGGAAGGAAGGCGCGCGGCAACTCCTCAATTGGCAGGCACGACCCGTCGATGAAATCAGGGAAGGCGCGACGGCAATCTGTCAATCGGCAGGCACGACCTATCGACGGATTGTCAATAGGCTCACAGGGGAAGGTGCGACGGTAACTCGTCAACCGGCAGGCGCGATCGATGAAATTATCAATGGGCACAGGAGGAAGGCACGACGGCGGGGAAAGAGCAAGGACGGGGAAAGAGCGATGGCGGGAAGGCCGCCTATCCCATATTGGTAACAAGTTCAACAGGTATGTATTCCGCATATGCTAAACTATAGCCAAAATATATACTCCCACCACCCCTCCGGACTCCCCCCCTTTCACCAACCCCCCTAAACAGCCGGCAGGATAAACTTCCCCGCCTTGATCGCCGCCTTGATCGCCTTATCCTCCACCGTATACGCCTTAAACTCATGCCCCAGCTTCCCAAGAAGCCCACTCACCAAGTTCCCAAACACCACGCTGCCCGCCGCATTAAGATGCGTGAAGTCCCCCGTAACGAGGTTATACTTCGTCGCGTCCGCTAATCCGATCGCCTCGAGGTACGCCACGCTGGCCTTGTTGAGATCGATGTAGTTGGCGCTGATAGCTTTGGCTGCGACGATGGTGGCGGCGACTTGGTCGGCGAGGTTGAGGATGATCTTGCCGTTGGCGTCGTAGTTGCGGCGGCTGAGGGGGGTGACGAAGACCTGGGCGTTGTGTTAGTGAGGGGGGATGGTAAAGAGGGGCGGGGGGGATGAGGGGGGCATACGGGTTCTCCACCTGCGGCGCGGACGTCTTTGCCTAGGTTCTCGAGGTTGGCGGTGAACTGCGCGATGGAGATGTTGGCTGCTGCCTTCTGGTCGTTGTGGCCGAACTACACGTTGTTATTAGCCGTGTTCAAGACGGATGGGTCGGCTGCATGTGCAGTCAATGGGGGAGGGGGGGCATACCTGAATCGTCACGTAGGTGTCATACTTCGCCGCCTTAGACTTCACGTCGGCGATGACATTGGCCCAATCTCCTCCCGCGACGAAACTGACGGTAGTACGCCCATTGTGGCCGTAGTTGGTGCCAACCGCGCCGTTGGTGAGGGTGGCCAGGAAACCGTTGCCCCAGCCTGGAGGGTGTTAGTCTGGGCTGCTGAGAGATTGGGGGGGGATGGGGAATGCATACCTCCTCCTCCAGTGGACTGGATGGCTGTGGTGGAATCACCAGCTAGGAGGAATGCAGCGGGCTTTTCGAGGCGGCATTTCACTGGCGACGCTGAGACGAGGGAGCTGGCGAGGAGCGCCAAGGAGGAGACGACGGATGAGGCTTTCATTTTGGTGGGGTAAGACGGTAAAACGACGTTAAGGTTAAAAGTTAAAGGGATGCGGATATCTTACAACTTCCAAGGAGAGAGTATATTCGCCCCTCGAACCTACCGGCATGTTTATATATGCACGATTATGTGTATAATATTCTGTATAGTTAATACCTGTGGGATATTGGGTGGATACGATGTGCGTCCTAACGACGGACATGCTGAAATGTTTTCCCGTTTGCAATATCGCCGACGGAGGAACGGTTGTCGGATGAACGGAATGGGCGAAGGAGTATCTGTGAGCGAACTGACATAGACATGAAATCACAGTCTCTGCCGCCATTTTTCGCCATTTTTATTTTTCATATACCGGGGTACCGGCTGTCATGAGAGTAGATGGGATGATCGCCGTCATCACCATCACTAGAGTCTCCCCCGCGTTCAATCACCACCACCACCACTCCCCCGCGTTTCATTACCCCACAAACACCACCCATCCAAGATCTCGGCGCGAGATCTGCCGACTTCCTCTCCCCCGTCGATCCCCCATCATCTCGCCTTGGCCTGACCGACACTTACATGCCTCTTAATATCCCTAGTGCTGCGCAAACCTGGTTAATCAAACCTTCTGATTGCTGGAAATTGAAATATATTGCGAGATATGCAGGTCGGTTGGGCGGGGGAGGTCGCCCTACGACCTTTCGGGAGCGATCGCCGCGGATTGAGTTCGTGCCTTGAGGAAGCTTGGTATATAGCTATATGGCTTGTTCGTGTTTCGGGGGTGTGCTGATCAGTCACTTTCTACGGCTTCCTGAGACGAAACTGCAGGAGCCATTGGTTTACTGTTTTGCTGGAAAATGCATATTTTTAAGCTCTTCGTTGGCCTGTTCGCCTTGCTGTGGACTGCACATGCCACGGACAATGGATTGCAGAAAATCGTCGAATGGGACGGGTACAGTCTTATGATCAATGGGAAGAGGGAGTTTATCTAGTAAATATTCTGCAGACAATTGTTTCAGACAAGGGTTACTGACATGGCGTTATAGTTCGGCTGAGTTCCACTACCAGCGCATGCCTGTGCCTGAGATATGGCTTGTAAGTTCCTGCATCATGATGGATGACCGACCGACAATAAGCTCATAGAAACCTAGGACATTCTCCAGAAGCTGCGCGCTAATGGCTTCAATACCGTCAGGTATGGCCCTTCGCCCCAAGTATTGCCATCCAAGTCTAACAAATCTAGTCTGTACTTCTTCTGGAGCTACCATTCCGCCTCCAGAGATGTCTACGACTTTGAGACGTCCGGCAAGAACGTCCAGAGATTGCTCGACTACTGCAAAGAGGCCGGGCTCTATGTCATTGCAAGATCCGGCCCCTACATCAATGCTGAAACCAATGGCGGCGGATTCGCCCTGTGGGGATCTGACGGGAGCATGGGGAGCTTGCGCACATCAGACGAGACCTACCACCAGGCCTGGCTTCCATGGGTCGCCAAGATGGGTAAGATTATTGCAGACAATGAGATCACCAAAGGTGGTGTAAGTAAAGCTCGAATTATAGCATACAAAGGTCTTGCTGACGAATATGCAGCCGGTTATTCTGAACCAGCTCGAAAACGAACTCCAAGAGACATCACATGTGGCCACTGCTTCGGCCGTGGTTTACATGGAACAGCTCAAGAAAGCTTACCTTGACGCAGGAGTCACCGTGCCGTCTTCGCACAACGAGAAGGGACAGCGCTCGATGTCGTGGTCTACTGATTACCAGGACGTTGGTGGATCTGTTAACGTCTATGGTCTTGATTCTTACCCTGGTGGGACGTCCTGCACCAATATCAACACTGGCTACAATGTAGTCCGCAACTACTACCAATGGTTCTCGAACTACTCCTACACGCAGCCTAGCTACGTCCCTGAGTTCGAGGGTGGCTGGTTCAGCCCCTGGGGAGGCAAGTTCTATGATGAGTGCCTTGCAGAGCACAGCCCTGAGTTTGCGGATATTTACTACAAGAATAATGTTGGTCAGCGGATTACCATGCAGAACCTGTACATGACTTGGGGTGGAACCAACTGGGTAAGTTCAATTCCTGTCTGGCAGCAGAGACTCTGGCTAATGATTAATAGGGACACTCTGCCGCTCCGGTCGTGTATACGTCTTATGATTATTCCGCACCGCTCAGAGAGACTCGCCAGCAATGGGACAAGCTGTACCAAACCAAGCTTCTTGGACTTTTCACTCGGGTTTCAAAGGACCTGTTGAAAACTTACATGGTTGGAAATGGCACTGGATGGAGCGTAAGTCAATATAATATCCCGCATTATGTGTCCTTGATCAACTGACACCTATCAGGTATCAACAGGTGCCATCTGGACGTGGCAACTGGCAAATCCCGATACCAAGGCAGGATTCTACGTGGTGCAGCACGCTGCCACGAATTCCAGGAGCAATGAAACCTTCAGTATTGATCTCACTACGACAAAGGGGAATGTCACTGTCCCGAATGTTAGCCTTACCGGCCGCCAGTCTAAGCTTATAGTGACCGATTATACATTCGGAAAGCATGCTCTTTTGTACTCTACTGCAGAGGTCCTTACATACGGAGTCTTCGACGTCGATGTCTTGGTATTTTACCTCAGAGACGGTGACATAGGACAGTTTGCCTTCAAGGGAATGCCAGATCACTTGACCTACAAGGTCTATGGTAAATCGACATTTACATCTGCAACCGCCAATGGCACTACTGCATATGTTTACACCCAAGGGCCGGGCACATCAGTTGTAAAGTTCAGCGACGGCACTATTGTGTATCTGCTTGAATTGTGGACTGCGTGGCAATTCTGGGCCCCGTCGACATCCAAGAACCCAACTGTGGAGGCAGACAAGCAGGTATTCGTCATTGGACCGTACCTTGCACGAAGTGCATACGTCCAGAAAGGAGACGTTTTCGTGTCAGGAGATAGCAATTCCACCACCACTCTCGAGGTCTACGCCGGGAGCTCTGTCCGGAATATTGTCTGGAACGGGAAACGGCTGCCAACTACGAAGACAGCCTGGGGATCAGTCACGGCCAGAATCGCCGGTACAGAGCATCGCCACATCTCATTGCCCGAGTTCAAGAACTGGAGAACTGCCGACTCTCTGCCAGAGGTCAACCCAGATTATGATGACTCCAAGTGGGTTGTCTGTGACAAGAAGACTACGTTGAGCCCTATTGCCCCAACGACGCTGCCAGTTCTCTTTGCTAGCGATTACGGCTTCTACGCCGGGGCAAAGGTTTACCGCGGCTACTTCGACGGTACCAGCGCCACGTTTGTCAACCTGACAACATCAGGCGGCTTAGCATTTGGCTTCAACGCCTGGCTCAATGGCAAGCTCATCGGCGGCCACGGCGGTGACCCCGCCCAGAGCAACCTCGTCAGTCAGCTCAGCTTCGCCAATGCTACCCTCCGCGCCACCAACAACGTCCTCGTCGTCCTCGTCGACTACCACGGCCACGACGAAACATCCACCGCGAAGGGTGTCGAGAACCCCCGCGGCATCCTCGGCGCCTCCCTCTCAACTGGCCCCTTCAAGACGTGGAAAATCCAGGGTAATGCCGGCGGACCTGCTAACATCGACCCCGTCCGCGGCCCCATGAACGAGGGCGGTCTCTACGCTGAGCGCCTCGGCTGGCATCTTCCGGGCTTTGACGTCTCGAAGTGGTCTCGCAGCGACGGACCTACTACGGGGCTGGCAAAGTCAGGCGTCCAGTTCTACGTCACCACCTTCCGCCTCGCAATCGACGCTGACCTCGACGCCCCGCTGGGCATTGAGTTCAGCGCGCCAGCTGGCACAGTCGCCCGCCTGATGTTCTGGATCAACGGATATCAGTTCGGCAAAGCTGTGTTCCATATTGGGCCGCAGCTGCGATTCCCCGTGCCGCCTGGAATCATCAACAACCGTGGTGAGAATACATTGACGATTAGCTTGTGGGCCCAGACGGATGAGGGAGCGAAAGTGAGCGAGGTCAAGCTGATTAATTATGGGCTGTATCAGACGGACTTTGAGTTTAATGCTGATTGGAAGTATTTGCAGCCGAAGTATGTCGGAGGGAGAGAGAAGTATGCGTGAGAGATGGGAAGGTGTGGGTGGTAGTTATTGTTCATATATTGGATTAATTCTTAACGTATTTCACAAGCGAGTCGCCATCCCAAGCGAGTCGCCAGCAGCAACACCAAAAATTGACTATCACTACGACTACTATACTACCACCCTATATAATGACCCTTATTCAACTGTAATTGATTCCTCGTGCCTCTGGCACGTACGAGAATTATGGCCCATAATACCACATATGCCACAGCGCTTCTGTCGGCCTGTAGAACCCACTTGCTGAGAGGTCTCACTTGCCACCTCCGTACGGATTTGAGCATCAACCTCAGCACTCTGAAGGATATCCTCTGCATCTCGTACAGAGAGGCTTCCCCCTTGCATTATACGCCTCTTACGCTTCCTTTCCCTCCTCTTTTTCTGTTCATTTGCCGCTTGTAGAGCCTTAACTTCTGCCTTAAGTAGAACAGCAGAATGCATCATAACTTGAGCTCCTTTAGCAAGCCAGCTTAGTGCGTCATTAATTGATGTAGGAGAGCTATTCTAATGTCGTACAATGTGGTTCTTAACATGCTCTGTTTGAAAATCAAGCTCCCTTATAGTTTGAGGAGTCTTTGAAGTCTAATTGTCACTCTTAACTATAGGAGGAGTTAGAGTTCTTAAGTATAGATTCAAGTAAGAGAGAACATTCTACAGCTCGTACAGAACTAGTCCTATAGCTTAGAACCCACTCTTAATGTTCTGCTCTATAAATGTAGCTTTGAATGCTTCTTTAAATGCAGAGAGAAACTCAAGCTTTATGATATGATTTAGCTAGTTCTATACGAAGGTTTTAATCTACTTTCTGTACGAAAGTTTTAGTAGAGCAAAGCAGCTAACATCAAGTGGCTAAAGAATGTGTAAGGAGTGTAGTGGCATATGTTCTATGTAGTAGTGTTGAAATTAAGCAGAGAGGTAGCTCTTATGTCCATTAAGAATAAGAAGGTGATATGTTTAGATCGTACGAGCATTTGTATGCTAATTAAAGTGTTAAATCCACTTGTACCTAATTGAATTTAAAGTCCACCCATTCTCACTTAGTGTAATAACCTAATCATCTAGTAATCCTAAGTCCTTGTACTAAGTAGAGAGGTAATTCTATGTTACGATGGTCACGGAGGTCATGATGCCAGTCTGGGTAAAGTAAGCTAGATTGAATCTAAAGAGAGAAGAAGAAAGGAAGGAAGGAAGTGAGGCTATTCCTCATTATATGTAGCTGTGCGCTTAGCGATTCCTTGTAACCTTGGTGGCTATTATGGCTGCCTGTTCCCATAGTTGCTAGCGGCTGTAAGCTGCGATCGTAACACTACCCCCCCTTACTTGAGATTGATCTCCTGATCAAGAGTATGATCATCGTGGCTTCTGTGGGTACTTGCGGTAGAAGGCTTGTGTGAGTTCAGGTGCATTGTTGAAATTTGCAGCAGGATACCAAGTGTTGTCTGGTAGGTGGTTCTTCCATGCTGCCATATAGAACAACTTCTTCCGTAGGAGTTTAGAATCAAGGATTTCTTCAACTTCCCATTTAGGTTCATCCTCTATGATAACTAGAGGCGGTGGTTTATGGTGTTAGCCTTGTAAAGCGTCATCTAAGTTGAGTCGCAAGAGGTTGCTATGAAACACTAGGTGTATTTTCATGCTTGGTGGTAACTAGAGTTGGTATGCTACATTCCTAATTCGCTCGAGGATTTGGAATGGGCCGACTTGCTTATAGTCGAGTTTCCTTAAGGGTCGCTAGGTTTTGATATTCTGAGTAGAAAGCCAGACTTGGTCTCCTACCTTGTATCTTGGTGCTAGCTTCCTATTTTGATTTGCAAAGTGCTCCATTCGAGTTTGGGAGAGGGCAATCTAGTCTTATAGGAATTCCCAAACATCATGTAGTTTCTAAGCTGTGTCTCTATGCTCTTAAGGAGCATCTTGGACATCTGTATGCTGAATGTCAAAACTCATGCGTGGTTCAAAGCCTTTATTTGCGAAGAATGGGCTTACTTTTGTCGATTCTGATGGTAGGGCATTTGCTGCGAATTCTGCTAGGCAGAGATACTCAACCTAATTGTCTTGTAGGTAGTTGATATGGGCTCGGAGATATCGCTCGAGCTCTGCATTAAATCTCTCTGTCTAGCCATCTGTTTCTAGATGAAAGGCTGTTGATAGTTTTGCTGTTATTCTCCATACCTTACATAGCACTTTCCAGACTGCTACGACGAACTAGGGACCTCTATCTAATATAATCGAATTTAGGAGGCCGTGGTGTTTCCATACATGTCGGAGCAGTAACTACGCTGTAGCTTCTGCTGTAGTGCCTTCTTGTCCTGTGAAGCAAGGGATAAAGTGCCGTTCTTTGGTTAGTCAACAGGCCACTACTAGAATGGCGTTGTTTCCTTTGCAAAGCGGCAATCTAGTAACAAAGTCAAGGGAAATATCCTGCCATAGTTGACTTCTAATTGGGATTGGTTGCAGGAGTCCATTGTACGCGTCTTAGGTTGGTTTTGATCTCTTGCAGATGTGGCAATTCTTTACATATTAAGTGATAGTCTTGTCCATCCGAGGCCAGTAGTACTGTCTCTTAATGATGCGAATCATCTTCCTAATTCTAGGGTGTCCCATTGCTAGCTGGTCATGAACCTCGCAGAGGAGCTTGACTCGGATGTCCTCTGGGATCTAAACTCGATTTTGGTAGAGTAAGAGTCCATTTCTCTCTTCGCAATGTGCTAGGGCTATGTTTGGGCTATCTCGCTCATCGTTCTGTAGTCTTTGGATTGTATCCTTACATAGTTCATCTTGGAGTTACGCTGCTTGGATCTTGTCGTAGATGCTCTGATCTTGTGGTAGGATTAGTGCGAGTTGAGCATCTTGTGCCTGCTCTCGACTTTTGAGTTCTAGCTGCTGCACAAGTTCTAGGTGTAGCTTCTCCATTAGTAGCATCGTTTGAAGCTGCTGCTTTTGTCAGTCATCCTCTTCATTTCCTTCTGGTCGATCCCCTGGCCTTTGGGTAAGAGCATCTGCTTTCCCATTCTGCTTGCTAGGTCGGTATACAATTTGGAAATTATAGCGAGAGAGAAACTCTGCCCATTGAGCTTGTCGCCTAGTGAGCTTCTTAGTGCTCATAAAATACTCAAGGCTCTTGTGGTCTGATAGGACTTGGACTAGCATCGCTGTACCTTTGATCTCTGGTCTCCATGCCTCAAAGCATTAGATAATTGCAAGTAGCTCCTTGTCGTAGATTTCGTAGTTGCATTCTGTAGGCACCATCTTTTTTGAGAAGAAAGCGACTAGGTGCAAGACCCCTTGGTCATCCATCTGTGATAGCACTCTAGAGGAAATGTAGTCTGAGGAATCAGCTTCTACATATGCTGTCTTATTTCTATCAAAATGCCGCAACACTAGTGCTTCTGTAACAGTCTTCTTAACCAACTCAAAGGCTTCCTAGCAGGCTTGGTTCCATTTGAATATCTAACCCTTCTTTGTGAGATTTACAAGTGGCTTCATGATAGTAGAGTAACTTCGTATGAATCGTTAGTAGAACACACAGAACCTAATGAAGGATTGTGCATCTCGGAGTGACCTTGGTGCTCTCCATTCGAGTATAGTTTGAACTTTCACAGGGTCCATTCTCATGCCTTAGACTCTAATAATGAGTCCTAGGAACTTTGTCTCTTAGACGAAAAATTCACATTTTGTAATATCTACTTGTAGCCTAGCTTCTCGGAGCTTCTGTAAAACCATTTGCACATGCTAAGTATGCTTAGCGTGACTTGCGCTATAGATGAGAAGATCATCCATATATGCTGTAACAAATTTGTTTATGTATTCCATAAGGGTTTCGTTCATATATCGCTAGAATGTTGCAGGGCCATTCGTAAGGCCAAAAGGGAGGACCTTGTATTTGTATGATCCAAATCTTGTTTTAAAGGTAGTGAGATTTTCATCTTCTTCTGTTTGCATGCGGATCCGATTAAATGCATGACGAATGTCAATTTTTGTAAGATATTTTGCCCCTATGATTTGTGCAAGAGTCTCATCAATAAGAGGGAGTGGGTATGAGTCTTTCCTTGTGATGGCATTTAACTTGCGGTAATCTACGCAAAATCGGAGTCCGCCTCCTGGTTTGCGTACGAAAAGGACAGGAGAGGCAAAGGGAGCTTTGCTAGCTTTAATAAATCCTTTTGACAAGTTGTCTTTAATATATTTCTTCACAAGATCGAGCTCCTCTCTTGACATATTGTAAAGGGGTGCATGTCCTAGCTTTGAGTCTTGCTCTAAGATAATGTGGTGGTTAGCATATCTATGAGGCGGGAGCTTGTCCACTACTTGCTTTAAGAACACATCGAGGTATTCATGGAACTCTTGTGGGAGGATTGACTTTGGGTCGATCTCTATTGCTTCTTCTTTTGCTTGTTCTTCTAGTATGTCCTTAAATGATACTATAAAGACTTCTGCTCCTTTCTGCTTTCGTAGCATATTAAATGGTGCTGCTCTAATCATTGCAATGTTATAAGGGTTCGTCATTCTCTAGGGAGGTTGAGAGACTAGTTCTTGAATTTCGCTATCATGTATTTGCTTCTTAACTTGGAGACTTGCAGTTTTCGCCTTTAAAGTGTCCGTTAGTGCTGTATGCTAGTAGTGGCCTTTTGTGAAGATGACCTAGTCATTCACCATGTTGAGCACTACCCCGTGCTGCTTCATCCAAGCTTTCCTAAGAATGATAGAATGTTTCCCAAGAGTGGTAATGAATAGAGGGCATAGACTTTCAACGTGGTCTCTAATCTGTAGTCGAGGGTATATAGCATGTGTGACTAGAGGGGCAGTGGCTCCGTTGAATCCTTTAATGTTCTTTGGTTTTATCAGTTCAATAGGAGAGATGTTTTTAATTTCACAAATTCGTTTTGCGTTAACAGCATTCACAAAGCTTCCACCTGTTGCACCACTATCCATTAAGGCTTGCATGACAATTTGGTTTCTTCCTATTCTATAAGTAGCTAAGAACGGAGTGTCATAGTCGAAATGGGATAGTGATGAGGCAGAGGAGGCAATTCTTGCTGTGGAACCTCTAGCGACGTCTTCTCTAGAGGCTATTCGTTTCCCGACTCATATTCAGCATGCTCTTCTGTAGTAGAGATCTCATTAACTCTAACTTTCTGCTTCTGTAGGCAGTTGCGAGCGCGATGACCACTTTTATGGCAATGGAAGCATTTGCCAAGCTTCATGAGCGATTCTTTCTCAGGATCTTAGTGGGGAGGGCGGTAGAGCTTCTTCTGTAGTGCCACTATTTCAACAGCAGTACTAGCAGTAGGGCTCTGGCTACTCTGCTTCTAGTAGGCGAACGGATGTGGCTTCATTCTCTTCTCCTTTTCTTGAATTCTCTGTAGGTTTTAGTCCACAAGCATGCATTTCTTCGCGAATTCATGTAGGGTGGTAGCTCCTACTTCTGCAACAAGGGCTTTCTACATGCCTTAGTTGATTTTAAATCGGAGATCATCAAGCAAGGTCTCTTCTGAGTAGTCCAGCTCTACAGTGAGTCTCTGGAATTCAGCCTAGAATGTTGTGAAGGTATTCTTGCCTTGGTATAACTTGCGATACTCAGTTTATGTAGTGTGTCTTCTATTAGGGTCGCTAAACACTTTCTCAAGGAGTTGGATGATTTCTTCTGCTGACTAGAGCATGTTTGGTGAGGTAATGCGAAGCCTGGGGTTCACATGGCGAACTACAAGTCCTCCTAGTCTGCTTTGGAGATAACTCATCTGCATCTTGTCGTTTAGGAAGTGGTTAATGTTAGCTTCTAGCTTGAGTCGGATCTTCACAACCTAGTCTTCAAAAGCTGGTTTAATCCCATCTGTGAGGACAGGAGGATCTAGAATGCGAGTAGACAGGCGAGGTCCTGGATTGCGAGTAGGGGCTATGTTCTCAAGATATCTCTGAATGCTTTGCAGTGTAGTGATCTTTTCATCCTTGTCTTGGATTTCTTCTTAGAGCTGTAGAATAGCATCCTTTTGCTCTGCGATGGCAGCATTAGAAGCTTAACTAACGATGAGGTAGTCCTTCATAATGGCTTTTAACATGGACTAAGCATATTCTTGGCTGCTAGATGGCAGCTGTTGGAATTTAGTGTAGGTGTCAACATTCCAAATCCTCATCTAGTGGCCGTTTAACAGTATAGACTGGCGTCTTTCTTAAGCTGTTTTGCCCATTCTCTTGAAATCTTCTTGGGCTTTGAGGAAGTCATCTTGAAGTTCATCTCTCTTCTTAGACTCATCTGCTAAGGTTGTTTTCTCATTTATAGACTCATAGTCTTCTAGGTTTCGGTCAGCCATCTTGGCTTTTTCTTTGGCTGTGTGTGCCATAGCAGCTTTGCTATTCTTTCAATTTTCGTATTCAGTAGATCAGACTTGTATCACCAAAGGCCCTATTGCACAGTTTGTCGACTGTAGGAGCCACTCGAGAGGAGCGCACTTCCCTCACAGCTATATTCCTTGTCGAGGGAGCGTTGTGAAAGGCCTGATCTATGAAGTTAGTGATGTTCTGTTGAGCTGACTACCATAGGAGCCAACTTGAGGTTTCTACCTCTATAAGGTCCTGGAATCGACTTTAGGATATGGTTCTAGGGTTTCTAAAGAAGGGAATTCGAATTTCAGTATCAAGGTTCATGCTCAGAGAGCAAAAGAAAGGGGAGATTCAATCTTATGTTACGATGGTCACGGAGGTCATGATGCCAGTCTAGGTAAAGTAAGCTAGATTGAATCTAAAGAGAGAAGAAGAAAGGAAGGAAGGAAGTGAGGCTATTCCTCATTATATGTAGCTGTGCGCTTAGCGATTCCTTGTAACCTTGGTGGCTATTATGGCTGCCTGTTCCCATAGTTGCTAGCAGCTGTAAGCTGCGATCGTAACATTCTACACCTTAAAAATGATGAATAGTAAGAGTGCCTATCTATACGAATTAACACCTTAGATAATTAATACCTA
>KV454735.1:0-61419 GCA_001662585.1 Pseudogymnoascus sp. WSF 3629
AACTCCTATTATAAAGCCTACTTTATTAAAGTTATAGATATCTTACTCTAAGATATCATATTTCATAACTATGTTTTATATAAGAGAAAACTACTCTTAAATTATCTTAGGATCTTTACATTTTACTCATTTATAATTATACTTCTAACTAAACTTTACTTTAATTTCTATATAATACTTAATGAAGTTGCTAGTCTAGTTCTTTTTAATAGAGCTCTTACCTCATTTAGAGAGTAGGAGATCTGCCATTTCTTATATAGCTTATAGCTAGGGTAGAAATCCACGTGAATCTAGGTTAAGGATATACTAAACAAGAGCTAACTCTTTATATAGAGTTAACTTCTATAAGTTAGGAATAGAATTACGTTAAGAAGTCATTCTATTCATTCTATTAGTAAGAGTTCTAGGTAACACATCATATGACATTATAGTAGCCTAGACACTCTTAAATTAATGCTGTTTAAGTGCTTAAATGGCTATAATAAGTCTATTCTCTTAATTAGAGGTTATAGCTTAATGTAGTAGTAGTATATTAATCTGTTAGTAAGTAGACATGTTTTGGTGTTGTCATGCACAACTTGCTTGTGTATGCAACTCGTTTATGAAATACGTTATCTTATAACGTGATTCATAGGCACGTAGACCATATGGGCTTATAGACTACTTTCTAACTACATCATAACCTCTTAAATCTTCTACATAATAACTCTATAACAATAACATGCCTTTATAATCTAAAGAAGCTAATATTCTTCTTGTAATTAAAGCAATCTATATGGACTTATAGCTATCTATCTAATGTGCTACATAGCTATATAATGTACTAAGGACTACCCTCCTTGCCTAAATAAACAACTATACTCTAGTGCTTAAGAAATGGAATGCTTAACACATTTTGACCTAGACTAAAGAGGAGACCCTTGTATAATATATACTTAACCTTAATTTGCAAGGATTTCCCCCCTAGCTTAAGTACGTTTAAGATATGGCAAATCTCCTCCTTATAGCACGTTACATAAAGCCTATTAGCAAGCAATGGCCATACACCTTCATATAATGCCACCCTAAGCTTAAGATGCAAACCTAGGATTAAAAACTAAAATCAAGCACTAGAACCACATTTTAGCAAAGCACTTAATCTAGCACAAGAAACAGAACTCAAGAAACAGAATTCAAGCACTAGATCTAGCATGCAATCTAGCAAAACTCAAGCACTAGATCTAGCATGCAATCTAGCAGAACTTAAGCACTAGATCTAGCACCTAGTTGCAAACCAGAACCTATGAGCAACAACAGAACTTAACCTAGATCTAGATCTAGCACTAGATCTAGCACTAGATCAAGCACCAGACTAAGCACTAGATCTAGCACTTAATTAAGCACATAAGGAAGGATGGGAAGGAACATAGGATAGAAAGAGGGCACATGCTATGCTCGCAGGAGCTCATATTTTCAGAAGGGGAGGGTAGTGTTACAAATAAGGCTTGCTGCCTTATGTCACGTGCTTCGCTTAGCACCTACTCCTTGTATTTAGGTTGTGAGCTTCTCTAAGGCTCTTCTTCTCTCCTTAGCTTAATATTCTTAGTTAATACATATTAGCATCTAACTTGCTCTGCCTAATTGTAACATAACCTACTATTACGTACATCTAAGAGTCTATCCTTCTAGTAGCTCATTAGCTATTTAAATCTAACAACACTTGTAATTAGATGGATAACAATTAGAAGAGACTTATAATGGATATTTTGCATTTATAAAGTAAGGTTATAACTAGAATTATAGTAGCATACTACACGAGGTAGACGTATATCTTTAACAACTAATACTTAGTCTACATGTAACTATTCTAAGTATGCTATAGTAATAGCACATTTGATCTCTAATAAGTGGTAGTTATAATGCATAGTCTTAGATGTTATTAAGCTATAAGAGCTAATCCATTTAGGTGAATATCTTATAGAGTAGTTAATAGCTATTATAGACAACTATGGTATTACTCCTATAGTTTTTACTATCACTTGTGATAATGCTTCTATAAATACTTCTATGCTCTTAGAATATGAGAACTTAGTAGGCAAGAACGAAACTACATTATAATAACTATGGGCATATATAAGAAAAGAAGGTAATGTTAGATGTATTAGACACATTATAAACCTTGCTGTTTAAGCTACTTTAACATCGTTAAAGGTAGTACTAGTAGATGAGCTAAATGCATACTGTCTTAAGTATAGAGCTGCCTAAGTTCCATTACTACTAGAAAATGAGTTAGTAGCTATTCTTAGCAAACTCTAGCATTATATATATGTGTTTTGCAACTAACGACAATAGAAGGATGCTTTAAAAAAGCAATGTAAAGCTATAAATATTAAGTTTAAGCAGCTTAGCCTTAATATGCTAGTATAATGGAGCTTAACATATTATATGCTTCATTTAGCATTAAGATTACAAGGTCTAATAATAGCTCTCTATGCATCTTAATAGCTTGATTTAAGTATGAAAGATATAGCTTTAATAGCAAAAGATTAGCAAATAATAAAGGCGTTATTAGATTTATTCTATATCTTTATATAGCTAATAGAGAAGCTATAAGGCTCTTCTTATCCTACTTTAAATTATGCTATTATATAGTATATAAGAATGACGTAAAAGCTTAAAGTCTTTAAAGCTAGATATATAGAGAATAGCATAATATATAATGCTTGTTTAGTAGCATTAAAAAAGCTTAATGAGTATTATATACTTATAATAAATTAATAGCAAAGTCATTTAACTATAGCTATAATATGTGACCTATGGTATAACTTGTTACGAGTCACGTAGAGTAGAGTCATGTAGATAGTTGAGACGGAATAATAAATCTAAAGAAGAAAGGAAGAAGAGAAGAAGAGAAGAAGGGAAGAAGGGTGCTAATATACACAGTACTTATTCCATAAGCAAAGAGTGAATACCCCACTAGCCCCTACATCCATAGCAACACTCTATAGTGACACATTCATAACACTACCCCCCTCTTTCTTTAGCTAGATCTCCTGATCGTAGTAAAACAGTCTTTGGCTTGTGTGGGTATTAACGATGGAATGCTTGTGTCACCTCAAGTGCATAGGTGAAGTTCTCTACTAGGTACCATTCTAGATCTATAGGGTGATCCTTCCATTAAACTCTATAGTATAGCTTTTTCTAGAGTAGCTTTGAATCTAGGATGTATTCCACTTCCCATTCATCTTCACCATTTATCATAATAGGTAATAGAGGCTTAGTGTATTGTCCTTGTAGTGCGTCATTAGGATCTAGACGTAGAAGATTGCTATGAAAGACAGGGTGGATATTCATGCTCTAAGGTAGCTCTAGCTTATAAGATGTGATTCCTACTCGTTCTAATATTATAAAAGGTCCTATCTGCTTAAAATCAAGCTTCTTTAAGGGCCTCTAAGTATGTATATTCTAAGTAGATAGCTAGACTTTGTCTCTAATTTAGTAGCGTGATGGTGGTTTCTGTGTTTAATTTACAGATTCTTCCATCTAGGATTAGGAGAGCATGGTTTGATCTTATAGGAATTCCTAAATCCGTTCCATTTGTGATGCTATATCCATAGGCTCTTAGTCATTCTAATGCTCTATTAAATTAAAGCTCATTTAAGGTTCAAACCCTCTGTTAGCAAAGAATGGACTTATGGTCGTTATTAAAGATAGTAGGGCATTTAATGCAAATTCTACCATGCATAAGTATTACACCTAATTGTCTTGTAAGTAATCTACATAAGCACAAAGGTAGCGTTCCATTTCTCTATTAAGCCTTTTAGTTTGTCCATCTGTTTCTAGATGAAAAGCTGTTAAGAGTCTTGTTTGGATTTTTAATGTTCTATAGAGTCCTTTCTAAACTAATGTAACAAACTATAGTCCTTAATCTAATATAATGGTGTCTAGTAATCTATAGTGTTTCTAAACATGTCATAATAAGAGCTAGGCTATGGCTTCTATAGTAGTGCCTTCATTTCCTACAAAGTAGGGGATATAGTGCTGTTATTTAGTAAGTTAACATACTACTACTAATATAGCATTATTCCCTTTAGATAATGGTAATCCTATGACAAAGTCCATTGATATATCCTTCTATAGGCGCTATGGTATTAGTAATGGCTATAGCAATCCATTATAAGTGTCTTGTAGGGGCTTAGTTTGTTAATAGATATAATAGTTTAAGATGTATTGTTTTATTGTCCTTTCCACGTCTAGCTAGTAGTAGCGCTCCCTTATAATGCAAAGTGTCTTTCCTATCCCTAGGTGGCTAGTAGATGGTTTATCATGCACCTCTTATAATAGCTTAACATGTATAGCTTCTAGTATCTAAACTTTGGCCTTGTATTCTAAGAGCCTATTCTGTTCTTCATAGTAGGCTAGTGCAACCTGCTTACTCGTTCGCTCCTAATCTCGAAGCTTCTGTAATGTCTAAATGCAAAAGGTGTCTTCTTGCTAAGCCTTATGGACAGCTTCCTTAAAGTCAAGTCCTGCTTCTTCTGCTTGGACTAGAGCTAAGGCAATGGCTAGACTAAAGCATGAAGATGGCAGTAATGTTTGAAGCTAATGCTTTTGCCTATCATCTTCATCATTTCCTTCTGGCCTATCTCCTGGCCTCTGAGTAAGGGCATCTGCTTTTCCATTTTGTTTCCTAGGCTAGTAAGTGATCTTAAAGTTGTAACTAGCGAGTAGTTCTACCCATCGAGCTTAGCGTCTTATAAGCTTTTTAGTTGTCATGAAATATTCTAAGTTCTTGTGATCTAATAACACTTAAATAGGTAGATTAGTCCCTTCTAGTTTAGGTCTCTAGGCCTTAAAACATCAAATGATAGCTAGTAACTCTTTATCATAGATCTTGTAGTTACATTCTACTAGGATGAGCTTTTTTGAGAAGAAGGCTACTAGGTGAAGGATGCCTCTATCGTCTATCTATAAGAGTACCCTAGAGGATATATAATTAGAAGAATTAGCTTCTACATAAGCTGTCTTGTTCCTATCAAAGTGTCTTAAGATAAGGGCTTCTATAACAGTCTTCTTCATGAGTTTAAAAGCAGCTTAACAAGCCTTGCTCCATGTAAATGGTTAATCCTTTTAAGTTAGGAATGTCAATGGTTTAGTGATATTAGAATACCCTCTAATGAAACGCTAATAGAAGTTACAGAATCCTAAGAAGGCTTAGACATTAGTGATATTCTAAGGAGTTCCCCATTCTAAGATCGTGGCTATTTTTATAGGGTCTATGCGAATACCATTAACTCTAATAATGAGTCCTAAGAACTTAGTCTCTTAAACGAAGAATTTGCATTTCTTAATGTTAGCTTATAGACCTGCCTCATAGAGCTTTTACAAGACCTACTTCACATGGATAGTGTGCTCTTCCTTGTTCTAGCTATAAATGAGAATATCATCTATATAAGCTGTTGCAAATTTGTATAGGTAGTCCCATAGTGTTTCATTCATAAAGCGTTAAAAGGTTGTAGGCCCATTTATAAGTCCAAAAGGCAGCACACGTGATTTGTATAAGCCATAACGAGTTCGAAATGTAGTAAGGTCCTTATCCTCTTTAGTTTGCATTCGTATTTAATTGAAAGCATGTTAAATATCAATCTTTGTAAGATATTTTACGCCTACGATCTAAGCAAGTGTCTCATTAACAAGTAGTATTAGATATCAATCCTTCTTAGTAATGGCATTAAGCTTTCTATAATCAACATAGAAGTAGAGACTGCCATCTACCTTTTTCATAAACAAGACTAGGGATGCAAAAGGGGCTATGCTTGTAGTAATGAAGCCTTTTGATAGATTCTCATTAATGTATTTATGAACCTAGTCTAATTCCTCCTTTAATATATTATATAGGGGTGTATAGCCTAGCTTTGCTTCCTCTTCTAGAGTAATGTAATGATCATAAGGGCGATGAGGTAGTAATATATCTGCTACCCTTTTTGAGAAGACATCTAAAAAGTCATGGAACTCTTCTAGTAGAATGGTTCTTAGATCAATTTCTGTTTAGACCTTCTAGTTATCTTGTTCATAGTCTTAATATATGTCTGTCATTACTACTACAAAGACCTATGCCTTGTTCTGTCTTAATAGGAATCAAAAGGGTGCTACTTCTATTATAGTAATAGAGCATCTACCTTCCTAAGTTAAAGCTAGTGATTTGGTTTAGGTTTCCTAGGCTAGGACCACTAGACAGGGCTTCTTTTTTAGCCTCTAATGCTTAGCCTTTTGTAGAGCTACTACTTTTTGTATTAGTTCTAGTGTTACTTTTTGTATTTAGATTGATTCTTAGTTAGTCTTAACAAAAGCCCCTTTATGATTATAATGTCTACCTATGAACTAAATGGCATCATTAATCATATCTAGCACTACTCCATGTTGCTTCATCTAGGCTTTTCTAAGAATAAGGGAGTGCTTTCCTAAGGTGGTGATAAATAATGGACATAGGTATTCCACATAGTCCTAGACTTATAGGCAAGGGTATATAGCATGAGTAATAGGAGGGGCTGCTGTTCCATTAAAGCCTTGAATAGGACGTGGCTTTAGAAGCTCTATAGGTAAGATGCCTTCTATTTCACAAATTCGTTCTACGTTAATAGCGTTTATAAAGTTTCCTCTAGTAGCTCTAGTATTAATGAGAGCTTATGCTTTAATTTTTAATTTTCCTATCATATAGGTAACTATGAATGGAGTATCTAGATCTAATCTAAAGCTAGAGGAAGAAGTTGTAATTCTTACCATCATGACACCTTTAGGGACGTCTTGTCTAAAGGTTATTCTTTTCCTAAAAGTGTAGTATCATAGGTGCTAACTTTATAGACTTAAGCATTCTTAGTAGGACATTCATAAGCTTAGTGTCTAGTTTGCTAGCAATGGAAGCAGCAGCCTTCCTACATTAGCTTCTTAGTTGTAGGGTTCTAATGTAGTACATGATATAGTCTTAGGGGTCTAAAGCTAGTAGGTGGGTTTGTAGTTAGCTACTTAGCCTAGCTTTAAGAATCTTGTTGCTTTAAGGCTTGCTAAATAAATCGAGGGGTAGTATGGGTTTCTTAGATCTAAAGTTACTAAATATTCTAATCAATTAGTAAGCACTTTTATGCTAAGGCATGAAGAGAGCTTAGGTTTGTCTCTACTATTAAGGTAGTCTACATCCTAGTATTAACCTTATAACAGAGGTCATTAATGAGGGTCTCTTTAGAGTAATCCAGTTTAATGGTAAGTCTCTAGAACTTAGCCTAAAAGGTAGCAAAGTTGTCCTTATTTTAAAAGAGCTTCCTATAAGCACGTTATGTAGTAAAGCAGTAGTCTAGATCACTAAAAACTCTGTCTAAGACTTCAAACATTTCCTCTATAGTTTAGAACTTGTTCTAAGTAGATTAGAGGCGTGGATTGATGTGTAAGGAGGCTTTCCCACCTAGTCTACTTTGCACATAACCCATCTAAAGGGCTAGAGTAGGAAAATGGTCTAGGTTTGCCTTAAGCTTCATCTTCATCTTAATGCTCTAATCATTATAAGCTAGCTCCATTCCATCTGTAAGAATAGGAGGGTCTAGGATCTTAGTGGATTTCTAGTGTGATTCTCCATTGCGAGTAGTGCTGCTTTTTGACTTCTCATTTTCAAGATATTTCACAACAGTAGCTTATCCTGCCATTGTCTGCTCATGAGCTTAAATAACCTCCTATAGCTAGCTAATATTATCATCATATGTAGCCTTCTCTTCTCGACTCTTCTAGAGGGTAGTATTATAGAGCTAGGTGACATGATCATAATCCTCCATCATCTGCTTTTGGATTTGCAGTGCAGCCTCTTTCTAGGCTTAGCTCTAGGTGCTTATAATGGAGAGGTCTTTAAGCTCCTAAATGCAAAGGGTAGCTTAGTGTTCTAGGTTCTTAAGCAGTGTTTCTCTTCTGTTATAGGTATAGCTTTCTAAGCAGTCCTCATTACTTATAGTAGATTAGGTTTCTTGATCTTAACTCCTGTCATAGATGACATGTCCTTGTGCATTACGTGCCATTGTAGCAGGCTTCACTTCTTGTCCTTAGAATTGTTAAGGTTAGGATCTTCCTCTGACTTTGTTAGTATTAGGAATTAGACACGTATATAGTAAAGGCCCTATTGCGCAGTTGTCAGCTATACGAGCTACTCGAGAGGAGCACACTTCCGTCATAGTTATATCCTTGTTAAGGGAGCATCACGGAAAGGTCTGATTCTGCTAATGTGTTGATAATTCGATTTCTGGGTTCTTGTGCTGGTTCTGAAGGTTCTGGTTGTGGTTCTGTTGAAGTGTTCTGGTGCTTGGGTTTCTAGTTCTAGTTTCGACTTCTAGATTGTGTGTGTATGCTGGTTCTGTATCTGGATCTAGATCTAGGTCTTTGCTTGAAGAGCAGTGGTAGTGTTTGAGTTTTGGTTTCTGGATTTGATGCTTTGGTGTTCTGGTTCTGTATCTAGGTCTAGTGCTTAGGTTTCTTGCTTAAAGTGAGCTGGTAAGAGAAAAGGAGATTTATTATTATGTTACGAGTCACGCAGAGTAGAGTCATGCAGATAGTTGAGACGGAATAATAAATCTAAAGAAGAAAGGAAGAAGAGAAGAAGAGAAGAAGGGAAGAAGGGCGCTAATATACACAGTGCTTGTTCCATAAGCGAAGAGTGAATACCCCACTAGCCCCCACATCCATAGCAACACTCTGTAGTGACACATTCATAACATAACTTTAACGTATTTGATATTATCTAGCTAAAAAGCATTCAAGATACATAGAAAAGGCAGGCAAAAGCGTAGTAGTAAGAATGTTACTATAAATATTCTAGTAAGGCATTAGACATCTAAGTAGCAAAGGTTATAGAAAGTATCCAAGATGAGGAATTAGAAGATGAGAATTCTAAGAAGACAGAGTCTGATTCTAAGGATGAGCTATATGTCTCATAACGCTAGCTAGATTTAGATCTAGAATAGAAGCGCTAGATGAACGAGCCAACTCTTAGGCCTAAAATTGATATACTCAAGTTTTGGGCAAATAAGTAATACTAATATCCAATACTTGCTACAATTGCCAAAGATCATTTAGCTATTCCTGCTACATTAGCAGAATCTAAGCGAGTGTTTAGTGTTAGTGGCGATATTATTACAAAGGAACGGAACAGATTAGCACCATCTACACTACGATATCTTATATGTCTTAGGAATTAGGGCGTGGTATTAGTAGGTGAGGATTCAGAGGAAGATGAGGATGCATAGTTACTGTATTTCCATAGTCTATATAGCTATCAATCATGTTTTCATTTTTATATCCGGGTAGTACTCGTAGTACTCGAGTAGTACTCGAGTACTACTCTACTCGAGCCCCAAAAACAGTACTCTACTCGAAGATCTATGAGTAGTACTCTGAGTAGTACTCGGGCAACACTGCTAGCACGTGCCTCCAGCTCACTAACACCGCATACTCAGCCACGCGATGGCACATATTCTAGCCTTGAATTGTTGTATCCCCTTAATGCTTCTCCTACATACCGTGCCATGATTAACGTACTCATCCCCCCCCTTCTTTACAATCCGTTATGGACCCACTAAGCATCACCGCGAGCATCATCGCCATCCTAGATCTCACGACCAAAGCAATCCAATATCTCAGCGACGTTAAGAATGCCCCTAACAACCGCGCGAGCCTCGCGATCGAAGCCTCGAACCTCTACTCCCTCCTCGTGAATCTGAGATACCGGCTTGAAGAAGGACGATCTAATGAGGCGTGGTACACGGCGGTGAGGTCGCTTGGGGTGGAGAATGGGCCGCTTGATCAGTATAAGGATATGCTGGAACAGCTTCAGCGGAAGCTTGGTAGGGGGGGTTGGATGAAGGAGGTGGGACATGCGCTGGTGTGGAGGTTTAGTAAGGAGGAGGTTGGGGGGTTGTTTGCGAGGATGGAGGGCTTAAAAGGGTTGATTGCGATTGCGCTGGAGATGGATCACTTGTAAGCTGCTGTGACAGATGTGGGCGCTAGATGTGGTTGCTCACCTTCTTTAGTAAATTGTCCCAGGCGATCAAAAGCGCTGTGGAATGCCAGGGCAGGGAATTGTCCCTTCAGATCGATAGTCTCTCGCAAACTTTTCAGGATGAGAAGTTTATGCATGAGCAGGAGAGTATTGGTGAGTTTCCGGCCTTCGTCGAGATTGCTTCGGACTAATTTGGTCCTTAGATGGGCTTCATCGTGAACTCTGCGGATGGCTTAGCCCTTGCAATCCGGAGACGTTACATTTGAAAGCCTGTGGAAACCACCATAGTGGTACGAGTGGATGGTTCCTCGAAGGCTCGCTCAAATGGCTGGTTCAAAATAAGTCAGACTCCGCTGCGATACTCTTGCTGAAGGGAACCTGTGAGTTCCCCATCCGTGTCCTTAATAAGCCTAGACAATCCTAATTCTCGTCATTTTACAGCTGGAACTGGCAAGAGTACTCTCATGTAAGTCAGTGTGCCGAACTTTTAGATGTTGTCCTCATTTTAGTAGGTCACAAGCCATTAAACAAGCCAAATCCGAAGTAGGACAGAACTCACTCCTCTACTTCTACTGCTCTTTCGACGACCAGGCTACTCAGGATCCAGTCAACATTCTCGCTTCTTTCATTGTCCAGCTTTCGCACCAGGTACCTAAGCTACTCGACGACTTTATGCCAGAATATCTCAAGGCGAAACAAAACTCCACACCTGCGCAATTATCAATAGTGCAACTCGAGAAGATTTTCATTACGCATACGAAAAGTCTACCCCACGTGTTTTTGTTTCTTGACGCCGTCAATGAATGTCAGGATGCCTCCGCTATTTCTGATCTCCTCTTTCGACTGGCACCTCGCTGTAGCAATCTCCGGATGCTCGTTACAAGTACTCGGGAATTAAACATTCCAGAACCGAGTGGTACGCTTCAAACTCTAGTAGTCCAAATGGACTCAAGCAGCGTGACTAAAGATATATCTATCTGTGTCGATGACATGCTCGCACTAGATCAAGGTCTAAGAAACATTACTAAAGAACTGAAAGCCGACATTAGATCAACGGTGATAAGCAAGGCAGATGGGATGTAAGTTTTCTAACAATATACCATTTAAACATCCCGTCCATCTGCTTATACTCCTAACAGGTTCAGGTACGCTAGGTGGCTTCTCAACCATCTCGCCGAGCAAAGGACCGGACGAGCCATAAGAAAAGCTCTTACCGAAATGCCCAGCAGTCTGAACGAAATGTACGCCATGCTTCTAAACAGAATACCCAAATCATCACCAGATCGCGAACTCCTCCGCCGCTGTCTCCTATGGCTTTCTTTCGCAGCCAGGCCTCTGAAGCTAGCGGAGCTGGCTGAGGCAGTTATTCTGGAGCTCACCAACGAGAATGTCGATAGCGACTGCAGACTGCATTCGCCGGAGATCCTTCTTGATATATCGCAGGGGCTGTTTGAGGTCGATGTTCACAGTGGACGAGTTGCTCTCGCGCATTCATCTGTAAAAACATTCCTCCTCTTTGAGTGGATCCAAAATACCTCGGTCGCGGATTTTTCGATGGACGATACGAAAGGACACAGTGAAATCATTCGCTTATGTTTCACCTACCTGTCATTTCCTGCATTTAGTAGAGGACGTGAAAAATCGAGAGAGGTTGTGGGATCTAGATTCAAGGAGTATCCTCTCCTCGAATATGTCGTTAAAAACTGGACAGCCCATGCAGAAATCGACGATTACGAAGTCCGGGCGTGGATTAAGGCGTTCTTAAACACTAGCACCCACCTAAATGGAGGGAGCTGCGGCTGGTGGGTTACCCATGCATCACACTGTCAGATATGGGAACCGACAGTTCTAAACTACTAGTCTAAAGATTTTCTAACCTAGACTACAGTCTAGGTTAGAAAACTAGGCTAAACTGCCTAGACTAGTATAGTTCTCTAATGGTTAGAACACCCATAATGCTAGACCGCATACCCCTGACCAACTCTACATCCGCAGGATTAATATCCTTATCAACATCCATTATCTCCTCGGCGACTTCAAGATCTGGGCCCTCTAAAGTCCGGGGGTTGCTGCTACTAGAGTCGGTCTTGGAAATACGGGCTTTGGACGCGGAAATCAGGTCGTGCATGGATCCGGCGTGGATCAGGCCGAGGGGTTTGACGGGCATCACGTGGCTTACTTCGTATGTTCGACCAAAGTGGATTCTTGAGGAAGGTGGGAGGGCGGTGGATGGGTGATCTGGGTTCAATCAGATGAGGGGTAATGCCATGCCGGTTTCATTTTCGAGGATGCAAACTAGCTAGAGCTAATTGTACGATAGTATAATAAATTTTCACTCAGAGAGACTCCTAGTTCGCTCGCCATAGTTTGCTCGAGCCTTATATGGATTAAGACGAAAGCTCAAAGTTTCGTATAGAATACTAAAAAAAGCAGGAGCTGCACGCCAGATAGGCAAGATCATCTGACAGAGAAACAGCATCCGGGCGTTCCTGAGATATCATGCGCTTCGTAAGTTTCACCACCTCGCCGCATTCCATCTCCTTGCTGCCAAATGACAGCTGCTGCAGCCACTCCACAGCCTTGATCTCGTTAGGCCCGCGGTAGTTGTATCCAGGTGTAACGCCGGGTCTAAACTATAGACTCGTAGAGGCTTGACTTGCGTGGGGTCAGTCGGTGAGGCAGGGGGTCTATCACAAAGGCTTCGTTCTCAAGTATTGCACGTTACTAGTATGTATGAGATACTGTATTGAGTTGAGCACGAAGCTCCTATAACTAAGGAAACTATTCTACTTATATAGTGAGTGTCGTGCCTTTGGATAGCTTGGATAGTTTGGATAGTTTGGATAGTTCAGACTCCTACAACTATCACCGCCCGCCCTACTATCCACCCTGTGATCTGGGTTAGATATCCGTTAGCTACCGTTAGCTACCGATATCTATCCGATCACCTGTTCTGCCGCCTGCAGACTATTCCGTGTTCGTAACACCAGGCTCCTCAGGCGACTTCTGAAAAATATCCCACACCTTCTTGCCGGCGATGACGGTCAACATCTCAGCGTAGACGCAGCCAAGCGAGAAGACATCCGTGGTTAGCGTGCGGTCACCCCCGTCGGCGACCTCAGGCGCGCTGTAGGGAGCAGTGTGGCCGGTTGGGCCACTTGTCACGTCGCCCGGGCTCTGGAAGATGTGTGCCAAGTCAAAGTCGGTGTATAAAATATTGTTGCCATGCACGAGCAGGTTAGATGGCTTAATATCCTTGTGCTTAACCTGATTTCTATGGATGTACGCAAGCCCATGTGCTAGACAGCCTAGCCACTGAACTAGACTGGCTAAGTCGGCAACGGCACCGCCCTCGTTGTTCATGTACTTCTTTAGATCCCAGTTGGCGACGGGCTTCATTAGAATGAAGGAGTACGGACTGATTGAGTAGGACCCTAGAATCTCGACAATATGAGCATGCTTGAGCTGCTCCATGATTAGCACTTCGTCCGCAAACTGCTGCCGCCGCGCCACGGGGATGCGCATCGTTTTGCGCGCGCAAATGGAACCGCTTGCGAGGCTCTCTACCTTGTCCACATAGCCCATACCAGAACCGAGCTCCCCACGGAACTCATACGGGTCCGGCTCCCCATGGTTGAGGGTAATGTGCCGTGGCGGGTCTAACATGTCGCCATCCTGGCCCACCTCGTCCGTGCTTAGTTCTTGCATCCTAGCCCGTAGGAGATCAGCGATCTCGGTGTGTCCGACAAACTTAGCAGCCTGTAGGGCCGTGCCGTGCAGTCCGCACCGGATGAGCGGGTCGGCGCGGTATTCTAGCAAGAGCTCAACAATTAGCAGGCGGCTGTGGTAAGCCGCCGCTTGGAGGGCCGTGCCGTGGGTCCCGCCGGTGGCATTGATATCGTCCTTTCCGATTTCGAGGAGTTTGCGAGCCAAGGACGTGAGACCTAGACAAGAGACGTAGTACAATGGTGTAGAGACTCTAGGAAGTCTGCTAGAGACATCTAACTTAGAAATCCAGGGCCGATCAGGGTCAAAGAGCCTAACCCAATTCTGTAGGTATATGCCGCCGGCGCCGTAGAAGAATTCGGTGGCTACAGGGAGCAGGCGGTCTAGGTTCTCATGCAAACTGCTAGCCTGTTCCATATGGTAGTGCCAGAAACATGCGGCATAGTCGGCAAGCGGGAACCGCTGGCGATAGTCTGACGAGTTAAGTGCATTAGCCCTATCTAGCCGGCATAAATACAGCAGACAAGCTTGGGTGATCTCGAAATGCGGGTTCCAGTGTGACAGCTCGATATCCATATAGGCTCGGACCGCGGGGTGGAGAGACACAGCCTTGAAGCTCTCGCCGGCGGTTTAAATTGTAGTCATACGTAGGAGGTCTGGGTATATTTTTAGGATATCCTCAACCTGTAACAGCTGCTTCTTGCGTGACACGATTAGGTCGGCTGCTGCTTTGATTGTGGTTGCTTCTGCTACCTCCTCGATCCGTAGTAGGCGGTGCGCGTACCCTACCCATAGTAGGATATTCTCTGTAAGCGCCGGAGATCTCTGGAGAGATATCCCTATAAGTCTCTCAGACCAGACTACTAGAGATGGAATATTGACTAGGGCATGCTCGACTTGTTGTGGACTATTGATCTGCCCGAGATGTTTGACTACGATGGTAGCCCATAAGAACCTAAATAGACACTAGTTAGATTGCTATAGCATAGTACTACAGTACTTGTAGTGACCTGTTAACTCGCACTTACGATCCGTAGGCCCTATCACCTATCATTCTTATCACATGCTCCTTAGTAGTATCCGGCCAGTCTAATTGTTCTGATACCCTTGCTTTAATTAGACTAAGGATATCCTGACGATTTCCATCGGCCGTGCTAACGCAATGCAGATGATGCTTTCTCCAGTTAAAGATAGACGGGAGCGGCGGGGCGGATAAAAAGAGGTGCAGTCCGTCTAGCTCCCAGTTGATCATACTCTCCAAGGTGGCGATGAGACGGCGGATGTCGGAACACTCGTCAACCGCGTCAACGATGATAAATACCTGGGAGAACTTCCTCATAGCGACGGCGAAGGCGCGAAAGAGCAGCTCAAACTGCGGTTGCTTGCCGTTGGCCACATCCCCGAGGACCCTCAACTCGGTAGGTACTACACCCATCTGGTGGCAGAGCTGGAAGAGCATGGACGAGAACAAACTCTCGTCTGTGACCCGCCGTAGGTCATTAGACTTAAAATAGAAGTACAGGACAACCGTCGATGACTCGCTAGACCTATTCTCATCTCGTAGTGCATCGATGACCGTGGAACTAGTTACTTCTTAGTGCTAACTCTTAATAATTAAGATTAGTTAGTTAGTAGGACTTACCACAAGACTGTCTTTCCGGTGCCAGCTGTATTAACAGAAGTCGAGTTAAATCAAGACTAGAATAACAACCCTAACAGCACACCTCAAAGGGCCGAAACTTACATGATCCTTCTAGCAAGAAAACCGTATTCTTCCCCGTCAACCACGCTTGGTACTCCGGGTGCTCGAATAGCCAGCAACTATTACCTTCGACGCGGTTAACGGAAGCAGACACATGTGCCTCTTCCTGGAGCTGGTGATCTAGCTCTAGGAATTTAGGCAAATGAGATATATCCATTGTCCTCGAGCAACCTAAGTTGCTTTGTAGTAGTGAAGATCCGCAGCGATAGGCTCACTCTCGGTACCTCGTAGACTAGACACACAAGCCGTTTGAGAGCACGCACGACTACCTAAAACTCGGCCTCGCACAACCAACTGCGATGAATAATAGCTAAGCACAGTTTTTCAGGATCGTTCTACTATGTCGTGAAGCTTCTAGAGCATTGAATTTGACAGGTCGTGCCGCCATATACTCGCCTAAGTTATGCAAGGTGCTCCTACGAGGCTGGCGGCTATGCTCTCCGCTGATTCGCTACGATTACTCCAACAAACAAACATGCTGCATTCCGCACAGAGAGGCACATCGAGACAACGTCTACTGGCATTGCATCCTCTTTTTACTCGTGTCGGTAACGCACGATTGCTTGTGGGGTCCTAAGCAATGAAAGACAATCTTGAGGGAGGCTTCACTCTGCAGAGGATCTTTCACCGTGGCGTGGCGAGTGGGATTGCACCAGTAATGGGTGAGTGGTGAGAAGCGCATCGGATGTGGTGACTTATACTTTTTGCCATTTTTTATTTTATTTATTTATTGTATTTTTTTCTGATTATATCGCTTGTCGTTTGTGTACCTACCAAGCCTCGCCTGACAGCCACAGCGTGCGTACCTGACACCGAGATTGCCGATAAGGATAAGGACTTTATCCTCAAGCGGGGATCAGATTAATAACTTTTCTCACATCAAACTACATTCCTCCAACAAACAAACATGCTGCATTCCGCACAGAGAGGCACATCGAGACAACGTCTACTGGCATTGCATCCTCTTTTTACTCAGTCAAATCTTATCTTTGACTGTAAAGGCCATCGCCTACCAACTTATCTTGCTACTTGTAATATACAAGTATCACACGCTTGCTCGAAACTATGTTACTTCTTCTTTAACACTTTTATAAGGCTGTGATCTGCGATCTGCGATCTGCGATGATAGATCCTGTTTCTTTAGCCGGCCTTGGCCTAGGTGCAGCTTCAATCACTTTTCAAATATTTGAAGGGATTAAGATAGGTTCGTACGGAGCATATCCCTTCCCTAACGGGACCTCCATCCTAGATCGTATGCTAACGTCGCATACTGGTAGGCTACGGGATGTTTGAGGATGCGGCCGACATGCCAGAGCACTATGAATCGCTAAGGCTGAGGCTCCGGCTCGAATGCACCCGCCTCCTCGACTGGGGCGATCTTTCTGGCCTTTCGGAACCTGAGAATCATTCGAAGTTCGACCGGAAGCTAAAAGCAAACCGGGCAACTATTATGGCCCTTCTGAGCGAGATGAAGATGCTAATCGACAAGCTCCAAAAGATAAGTCTACGATCCGACGGTGTCCTGCTCAACAGCGACATCGTGGCGGCCCAAGGAACTGCTACGGCCAAAAAGCTGCATCTAGCCAATAGACAAGAAGATCTTAAGGGCGTCGACATAGAGCAGTTTCGCGGCATTCTTAGGCCCATGGAGGACCAGCTCCACAACCAGAAGAGAAGCGTATTAACAAGGGGTTTGAGACGAGTTATAGACATCGGCCAGGGTATAGCAGACGTTGCTAAACAGCCCGGTCGTATCCGCTGGGCCCTAAGTGATAAGGAGGCATTCCAGACCCACGTTAGGCGTCTAAAAGAGCTAACTGACTACCTACATGAGACTCTTGGTGACCACCAGATGAGCATCCTAATCGAACAAACAAAAGAGACGTGCATGGCTATGCTACAGATGACGAGCTCCATGGGCGAGATGAAGGAGCTTATCGAGGCAGTCGAGATGGCAACTAGCCATGCTGATATTGCGTCGGAAACACGCACCTGGTTGCCGCTTGGTGACTCCATGGATAGACAAGCTTTAGTTAGCAGGTCCGTCTCAACAGTCGCTATACCGGAGCGTCGGCAGACGTTATTCACCCAGTTGACGGAATTCCGACATCATATAGCTAGCCTACAAATTAGGCTGCCACATAATAGAGAGATAACGGGTCTTAAACTCCAAGGGGAAAGGCTAGATAATCTAAAGTTCGACCACGCCAGGGCGACAGGCAACGGCCGGATCCCGGCAACCTACCTAGGAACGGCAGCTTGGGTAGAGTGGAAGGCTTATCGCAGCATTCGACATAAGGATGAGAATGGCAAATTCTATTACGGCCCTACGCCTCTCGCCACGGCCAACCTGGAACGCCTAGCAGCCATTCTCCATACAGACAAGCGACCAACACAGTTCCGCGTGCCGCTCTGCGCCGGGTACTTTGACGACGAAATCAACCAGCGCTTTGGGCTTATCTATCAAGTGCCATATGCAACACCGCAGTCGGCAGAGACCATGTCTCTATCCCAACTCCTGCTACAGCGAGGTAACTTACCCCCTCTCCAGAGCCGCATCAGTCTTGCTAAAGAGCTTGTGACCTCTCTCTACTTTCTACACGCCGTCAACTGGCTACACAAAGGCCTCCGCGACGAAAGCATTCTTGTCCTAACGCAGAATGGAAGTCCGGACTATTCTCAGCCATTCATCAGCGGCTTCGAATATTCCCGCCCGGACGAGACTGACCTAACCACAACCGCGGCTCCGGATACTTGGGCCGTCTACGCCCATCCAGACTACCAGGGCTTCGACAAGAAGACATACCGCAAGACCTTTGACATTTACAGCCTAGGGATTATCTTGCTCGAGATTGCCTTGTGGAAACCGGCCGAGGAGATCCTCGGCTTCGGGAAGCTCCCTGTATCTGCCGGAGAGAAGGATAAATCTGCTGAAACAAAGGATGAGCCTCAGGAGAAGAAAGTTTATTCAAAGGATTCTCTACAGGATCTCAAGAACATCAGGAATCGTCTTCTCATAGACGAGCCATCTATGCTCGAGCAAGTTCGCGCGACGATGGGATCTCGGTATCACGACGCGGTGAGGTCCTGCATCGGTGGTCTCGAGTACTTCGATCTTCCGCCAGAAGCCGACCAGACGAGTCCAGTCATAGCGACTCTACTCCAGCAGGCATATCTCCGTTTAGTGGTAGATGTCTTACGAAGTATCAGAGTGTAATCAGCAGCCCGTAGCCTTAGCTAGATCACACCGATAGTTCTCTTTAGTAAATAGATCTGAGTCTTCCATGATGAGTGCGAACTTTATCATCTGTGGATAGTTTATAAGTTTCGACTTCCGAGGCCATCACTTATCGTAGTGATGCACAGCTAGAGGTGCATAGCAAGTAGGGAGCCCTCAAACCAGCCTTGCACGCCACCACGACCAGGGCGCATGTTATAGGTGCGTGAGATGGACCAACCAAAGACGGCAGTTGTTGAGATTCCGATGGTGTAACATTACAAGCGGAAAGTTAAAAGAAGGAATTCGCCAATAGGAGATATCATATTATTGTAAAGAAATCTGCGTCAAACTAATAGATAGCCACAGTATAATAGTCTCAACAGAGACCTCTCATTCCTCCCGACAGCATGCCTCTGGTTATTTTCAGGAGCTCTTCCAAAGGTCCACAGGACGATCATCCACACCTATGCCTGCGAAAACGATGCTGGAGCGAGTAGCCGCGACCAGATATTCTCCACCGCCCACCTCCTTATACCCCAGGACCTTTCCACCCTCATTACAATTCGTAAAGATCCACTGCAGTCCCAATGCCGCATCCCAGCTACATCTACCAGTTAGCTACGCGAGCCAGAGAGAAAGCCAAGCACGGGAGAGTAATGAAGGAAGTATGCATCTCTTGCCACTTCACGGTAGTGAAAACGAATGGAACACCCCAAATCCATATGTGCCTGTTCCTGCTTAGCCCAGTGACCTTGGCGGTGCCGATCCTGCAGAGCTCACGCTCTCTGTAGGTATAGTCGCCGAGGGGGACGAGGTAGTTGTAGCACGCGATTACGTGGTCGACGTCGGCGACGTATTCCGAGCCCTCGGTGGGGCTGCGACAGCGGGTGTGTTGTGTGTATTCATCATCTCGGGGCGCGACTGTAGATGGTGGGTTAGTTTTCTGGGGTGATAAAATGGGGGCGGGAGTGGGTGGTGTTATGGGGGTAGGTGGGACTTACGGGTTGGGGGAGGCGTGGTGAAGAGCTGCTCGGAGGTCATGCCGAGTTCTTCGAGGGATGGAAGGCCTTTTCCCGGGGTGAACTCGGGGTAGTAGGCCGATGCCACTGCGATTATGGATGCGAGGGCGACGAATATTCTGGGAGGAGCCATTTTAACCATTTTTGTAACGAGAGTGTGAAGTTGGAGTTTTGGGAAGAATCGGGGGGTAGGTGACGATTGAAATGAGAGGGACATTCTACATTATTAAGGGATTTCATTGTTGTGCTTGCATTGGGCCGTGACCCTTCGATCCTTCGAACCTCCAGCTGTTCGATATACACCCTATGAATCCCTTCAATTCTCGTCGCCAAGCTGTTCTTCGCTAACCATTCAAATCAAACGTTGTAAATATACATCACTATTATGATTGATGTGGCTATATACCAACAGAACAACCCTACGGAGAGCACTCTAGGTGTTTATTCATCTCCATCTATCAATTTCTAACGACCCGTGGCGCGGACGTGTTCGGGTGGGGAGGGCTATTATTGCATACACTGCCTTGGCGTGGATTTGGCATTTCCGTTTCTCCTGTCCTTTCTCATAGTGTCAGAGTGATTTAAGACAACTATGCCCTCACTACTCAAAATACATCGCATATCATCCCCCTTTTTAACCGCACAGATGGGACCGAAGCAAAGATAAGTCTCCGTTACTAAAAGAAAGGCCGCGGGGTATATATAGATGGGTACCGAGCTCACTTTGATCATTCTCATCCGGCAGTCTCCAACTCCTCCCTGCACCTATCAGCCTTAGTAGGTGTTCATTAAGGCACCTCTTATTCAGAGTTTAGATGTAAGCCAACAGGCGAATTTCCTGAAAGCAATTCCTCGACACCATAATTTCCCGCCGCCACAGCCACGTCCAGCGGACTCCTGCCACGGCCATCCCGTGCTGCCGTATTAGCACCCTTTTCAACGAGGAGCCGCACCATATCAACAGATAGCTCCTTAGCGGCGGCGGCGGCATGAAGCATGGTGGTTCCACTGTCCAACTTAGCATTCACATCCGCATCTTCGTCAAGCAAGACCCGCATGGCATCTAAGTGCCTCCTTCTCAACGCTTCGTACAGCGGTGTGTATCCGCAATCGAGACTCTTCATGTTGACATCATAACCATCATCGATCAGCAACTTCAGCGCATCCGGTCGCGTAAAACGTGCTGCTCGATGCATTGCTGACACACGGTCAACTGCCTCTAGAAGAACTGTGACCAAGCGAGCACCCCCTGTCGTTCCCGCACAGTCAAGCGCCGGTAACCCCAATTCTGTTTTAGCAGTCATGTCACTCCCATGGCTAAGGAGCAGCTTGCTCATCTCGAGTAGATTATACATCGCAGCTCTGTGCAACGGCGTTAGACCACCTTTCGCCCGGCCCATGGGATTGCAGCCTTTGCGAAGTAGAAAATCGACCAGCTCCAAATTATTGTTCGAGTTGATAGCTAGAAAGACCGCCGAGCAGCCGTCGCGGGTCTTCGCATATATGTTTGCACCTCTCTCCAGAAGCAGTTTTGCCATAGCGACGTGTCCGTTTTTGCAGGCGAGATGTAAGAGCGTCTGCCGCCACCGATCAATTGCCGAGATTGTTGCACCACTGTCTAGAAGAACCTCTACGACTCTAACAGAGCCGCGTGAGGCGGCAAGATGGAGCAGTGTGCGGCGACCTTCATAATTAGCATCAATATTATCCGGACCGTGGTGTCCAAGGGACCGCGCTCTCTCTAGAGTTTCGGGTCGGTCCATCGTTGCCGCCCAGAGCAAGTACTTCGAAGCTCCATCGCGGTGGTACAGCTCGGGGGTTAGTAAACTGTGGAGGTATCGGTTTGCCCTTGAGAACGTTTGATAGGTCGCTTTGTGAATGGAGTTCGCATCCAATGGCTAGTAGAAGCTCTTGTGGGAGATCAAGGAGCCGCATTGGGGAATATTATCTGAGTTTAATGTTCTTAGGAGCGAAGCGCGAGGTCTAGATTGACAAACTTGTGGTCAGTGACTGTGTTTTGAAGCCCCTTGCTTGCCTTGGGGAACGGCGGCTTTGGTCGGCTGGACAAGCTCGGGCTTATATTACATAGGACCCCATCACATTTCCCTTTACAGCGCGCAATAGAGTCACATTACCACAACTACATCATCGAGCCTATACTATGCCTTATATATAGAAGGGTCTCTTATCCGAGTTTTAAGCCCCACTACCATGTGAGAAATCATCCAGCCTTGTGGCTGCCATGGCGTACAAATTCATCCCTCTATCTTCAAATACTTTTCCCTCCACTCTCCCTCCAACATACCCATCTCAATACAATCATGCCACCCCCCATTCTTCCAAGCCACCTCTCTCGTCCTCCCCTCCACCACGAATCCCAACCGCTCATACAATCTCCTCGCCCCCTCATTGAAAGAGAAACACCCAATGCTCACCCTATGCAGCCCCGCAACCAGAAATCCCCACTCTAATACCCACTTAATAGCCTCAGACCCGTACCCCCTCCCCTGCGCCTCCGGGAGGATCCGAATACTCATCGTACAACTCCTGTGGTGCGGATGCGTAGTGTGTTGTAGGTTTACATATCCGATGATAGTCGGGGTTTGCGGGGCGGAGGGAATGGGGATGCAGAGAACGACTCCGAGGAAGGCTTCGCGGAATCCGCGCATGAAACTGTCTACATCCGCTGGGGTGGGTGGCTTGACTAGGTAGTTTGTTGCGTTCTCGGAACTGGTGCGGTCGGAGAGGATGGAGTGAATGAAGGCTTTGTCGCGGGGAGTGTCTTCTAGGCCACGGTAGATGAGACGCTCTGAGCTGAATGAGGAGGCCATGTTTTGACGGGTTGGGATAGATGGAGATGTTTGTATTGATTTAATAGTCGCGAAATGCGTTGGTTTGCTTTACGCTGCGGGCGAATCTAAGATGAACGTCGTCGTTTCTACGAGGCCGTAAGCTTCGGGTTATATGTTCGCCGTGACTCACTAGATGGTAGACGCGGCCCCTGCCAGTCATGCAACCTGCGCCACGCCGATTGAGTTAGTACAGGTTACTCAACAATGGGACCTTCCTATATAGTATAGATCAATATACGAAGCTGCTCGCTCATCCGATCCTAGGCCGAAAGGCAACTTACTTCATCCGATGATTGTTTTGATGGTAATTGAAAGCTTGTTTTTGTTTATACAGTGTCTAGGCTACTTGATACAAAACTCTAGGTATAATTTCATCTTCTGTCTTTCTCACACACGTCTTCTTCAAGGGTGGTAGGAGGTTAGTTTGGTTTAGTCGCTGTGCGGTGTGTTGCGGGCAATCTCCTTGCGCATCTCATGCTTGATCTTGGTGAGCGTTCCAGCGCCGCCGTAGACAAGCCTGTTGGTTTTTGTCAGCCTTCCATATCCCGCATAGAATTTCCAGACCGCAAAAAGAAAGAAAGGGGAAAACTCACGCCGTATAAACCTGCACCATATCCGCTCCCGCCTCCAAAACCTTCAACGCCTCCTTCCCATTCGTAACACCCCCACTCCCAAACACCGTCTTCCTCTCCCCACCCCTCCCCTTATCCAACTCCTTCCTATACTTCCTCACCAAATCCACCGTCCCCTCAAACAGCTGCGGTCCCGAATACCCCCCCGCCTCCTCCCTCAGTATCCTCTCCTCCTCCGCCGGCAGCACGAACCCAGCCGGAACAGGCGCCGGCCGCCTCTTAGTGGTATTCCCAACGATGACTCCATCAACGCCCGAATCCCACACCGCGTTACAGATCCCCTCTACCTGCTTCGCCTCATTCTCATCAGGGGAAACCTTAACCATAACCCTCGGCGCAACCTTCCTATCCGTCTCCCCCGCCGCCTTAACAACCGCCTTCAAAATCGCCGTCAACGGCGCCTGCGCCTGCAGATCCCTCAGTCCCGCCGTGTTGGGGCTGGAGACATTCACTACCAGTACATCGGCGTAGCGCGCAAGGCGCTGAACGCAGTACACGTAATCCGCGACGACAGAATCAATATCATCAGGCGTACTCGCGTTTTTCCCAATCTGGACACCCATCAACTTCCCCTCCACCAGCGATCCCGGCGGCACACCCGCCTCGCCATCAAGCACGCGACGCTCACCGTCATCACCGCCGCCAAATCCGGCAGAGATGGCGTAACGACGGACGCGCTCGCGGAGACGCGCAGCAACGGCGTCGGCGCCGAGGGAGTTGAGTCCGAAACGGTTGATCAGGGCGTTTTGCGAGGGGATGCGGAAGAGGCGCGGCTGGGGGTTTCCGGCTTGCGGTTTAGGAGTTATGCCGCCGACTTCGGTGTAGGCGGCGCCGAGGGCGAGGAGGACATCGGGGACGGAGCCGTTCTTGTCGATTCCGGCGGAGGTGCCGAGGGGGGAGGTGAGAGTCTGGCCGAAGATTGTGGTGCTCAGGTCTGGACCGGCGGAGGTGGGGCGCTCACGGGGGTGGAGACCGAGGGTGTAGAGGGTTGAGAGGGCGGTCATGGTGAGGGAGTGGGCGCGCTCGGGGTCGGGGACGAGGTAGCGGAGGGAGGGGACGATGAGATGGCGGTGCAGGGCTGTGAAGCGGGTGTCGGTTGCCGAGAGGTAGGTTATGAGGAGGGCGGTGGTAAGGAAGGTGGTGGTGACGAGGCGCTTGAGGGCTGTGACGATGCGGGAGGGAGGAGGAGGGGTGCTGGTCGTGGAGGAGAGGCGGGTGAGGCGTGCTGGGGCGCGGGGGAGGGTTGGGCGCGTGAGGGTGCGGAGGCCGATGGGGGCGCGCGAGAGGCGCGGTAGGAAGCTCATAGTGAGGGGATTGGTGAGGGGTGTCCTCCGCTGTGTAGGTGAGGAGTGTGGGTGTTCAATTGGCGGGGGGAGGTGTTGGGGGAGGAAGTGAGGTCCGGGAGGTTTCAAATGTTTTTTTCGGCTAGTCCCGACGTCGCGGAGGGATCCCTGGCAGAATAAAAATTTAGAGTTATCGCGGCGGATCGTGGAGATGTAGATCGATAAGGTAAGGGCGCCACGGATTTATTGTGGAATTTTATTTTTTGAAGGATATAGTGGTTTACATAGAGAAATTCTGTGTGCATAATGGGAAATATATTTCTAAATTAATATAAGTCTAGTGATCTACCTCGGTTTAGAGAGCAAACAGCCTGCTGATGATCAAATGTGGCAATCCTCCCATCTCCCCGGCATGGCCGAAATCTAGATCTAAGAATCTTGGCTACAGCATCATTGTTCCACACGAAAACTTCCGATAGTACTACCTACGGTAGTATTACCTGAACTACTACACATGAATCTCACCGAGCAGTCATTTCAACACATTCCTTCGACATCTCATATAGTAAAACGATTTTATTTTAGATCAATCATTTATATTCCCTCTAATCCGACTCAATGGTCAGTCAAGACGCTTTTCAGGCTGCGTCGACTATTATATGCAACCGCGAGTCTGGTTCGTGACATTATGTCGTACCGTAACTATGCATCATAAGTAGGAGCTATCCCTATGCCCGGCCCATCTGAACGCCAATCTAAATAACAAAACGCATCCATTCATCCATCCACATTCCGCAAAATCACAAACCCAGATCAAGTGGGAACGGTCCGCGCTCTAAGCCGCCAGGTGCCGTCCCAAAACACCACTCAACACCCACTCTAACACATCTTGTACTCGCACGCGCCCTCGGCCATCCTCGTGACGTCCTCGGTCTCCAGCTTGTACGAGATCTTGACGTCGAGGTCACGCGGGTTCTGCTCATTGGGCTTGTTGGAGAGGACACCCTCGATCTTCTCGCCTTGCTGCACGGTAAGGACCTCACGCAGGTAGAAGACGGTCTGCTTCCAGTGAGTGTACTTGGTGTGTGGGCCGGTGGAGAAGCGGATGGCCTTGTGGCAGGCGGTGAAGTCGATATCGAACCACGCGATCAGAGCGTGGACGAAGTCGTCGCGGCGGGCCTCGAGGACGAAGGGGGAGGTGAAGGCAAGGTCAGCGACGGTGCAGGTGTACAGGTCGAGGGTGAGGACGGCGGTGGGGTCGGTGACGACGGCCTTGATCTCGACGGTGTCGACGAGGGGCTCGGTGAGGGCGGTCTTCTTGAGGGGGGAGTAGTCGAATCCGTAGACGTTGTCCCAGAAGCCAATCTTCTCATCCTTGTACTCACCGTCCTCAATACCAGCCATGAAGATGGTGGCCTTGTCGGGGAAGATCAGTCCGTTGGGAACGAGGTACTTGTCTCTGGCCCAGAGGACGGTGTCCAGCATGGACTCGTAGAGAAGGAAGTATCCCATCCACTCAGAGATGATGATGTCAACCTTGTCAAATGGGAGAACAACATCCTCCATCTTTCCTTGTAAGAGGGTGATCTTGTCGGTCAGGCCGTTGACCTCGACAATCTCCTTTGCCTTGCCAATAATCGTAGACATATCGACACCGATAACGTGCTTTGCGCCAGCCTTGGCCGCGAACCTGGAGACTGAAGTCAGTGACGGCGCATAGTGAAGGACACAGGGCAGAAACTCACATGCTGAGAATACCAGTTCCACAGCCAACATCGAGAACAACCTTGTCCTTGAACAGGTGCTTGTTCTGCACAATAGCGTTCATGTATGACCTGGTTCGGACCTCATCTTTCTGCGAAAATTGTCAGATAAGGGACTTCCGCCACCTGGGAAACGGGCATAGCTACCAACATCTCCTCGTGAATGCCTTTATTGCAAAAGTCAGGTTAGCGGAGAGGGACAGGGATAAGCCGCGCTGTGTATGTGCATACCATGGTGGTTGTAACTGGCAAGAATATTAGCAAAAGCTTGTCTACAAATTCTCGAACATCTCTCCATGCACGCACCTGTTGAAGTAATGGGCCTCGGACGGCGCCAGGGTCTTGAGATCGGTCGCCATAGTTGGAGATCGTAGGGATAGTTAGGTAAGGGTATTGAGGGAGGGTGCGCTGCCAAAACAGAAGTTAAGATGTTTATACAAAGAAGGTTTGTTGCGGTGAGAGAAATATAAGAAAGAGAGAATGGAGGGGTGTTTGCGTGGGGAATGTATGATGCCAAGACTTAACGCACTGGGGCGAACCCGATCTTTTTATTTACATCCTGAATTTTTATCTCCCCCACTGTAAATGCCCGTTAAAATTCAAATGGCCGTTATGATTCGAGAGCCAGTTTTCTCCACGGTTCGAGCCGCTCAAGATGGCGCTAGACTACTCTGGGATGCGGATTTGGGCCGCATGTCTTGATGGTGTATCGTAGGACCAGCATCACCTTAAAACAAGAGTTGCTCCCAAGAGTCAACTATAACGTCCAAGGCTTGGCCCAGAACTCCAATTGCCACTATTCAAGATGATATTGAGGTATCTACGAAACATTGGGGGCCTCCCTCTTCTCCTTCTCGCCCTATGCCTCTTGATTGAGACAACCACTGCCTCCGTAGGTGACAGGCTGCCGGAGTTTCGGAAATGTTTAGAGGTCAGTCGAATTTCCCCAGCTTCCTCCTATTCATTCCCGCCCTAACCAGTCTCCAGGTCTGCAAAGCAGAGAACTGCAAGAATGGCGATTCCTCCGTTGGTACGTTCAGCGCTCCCCCACTGCCCTCCCCCAACTGACCACGCGACCAGCCCTCTTCCACCGCCTGCTCCTCTGGACCTGCCCCGCCGAATGCGACTACACCTGCCAACACATAATCACCGACATGCGCGTCTCCTCAGACCCTCCCCTCCCCATCGTCCAATTCCACGGCAAATGGCCCTTCCACCGCATCCTCGGCATGCAAGAGCCCCTCTCCGTCATCTTCTCCCTCCTCAACTACGCCGCGCACTACCAGGGCCTCCACAAGATCCGCAAGTTCATACCGGAATCCTATCCGCTGCGCAAATACTACGTCAACCTCGCCTACGTCGGCATGGTTAGCTGGATCGCCAGCTCCGTCTTCCATACCCGGGACTTCCAGTTGACAGAGGAACTGGATTACTTCGGCGCCGGCGCGAATGTGCTATACGGTCTATACTACACCCCCGTCCGCGTCTTCCGTCTCGACAAAGGCGGCGCGCGGGCGAAGAGCGTGGTCCGCGCGTGGACGACGCTGTGCATTATCCTGTTCCTGGCGCACGTCACGTACCTGAAGTACTACTCGTGGGACTACACGTACAACATGGCAGCCAACATCGCGGCGGGGATCCTGCAGAACGCGATGTGGACTTGGTTCTCTATCACGCGGTATCGGGAGTCGAAGCGCATGTGGGCGGCGTGGCCGGGACTTGTGGTAGCCTGGGTCATGATTGCGATGAGTTTGGAGTTGTTGGATTTCCCGCCGATAGGGGGACATTTGGATGCCCATGCGTTGTGGCATCTGGGGACGGTGTTTCCGACGGTGTTGTTTTACAAGTAAGTTCCCTGTTGTTGTGGGATGTGGCATTTACTGATACTCTGTTGTAGCTTTCTGCTGAAGGATTCGCAAAATGATATTGCTGGGGCTAGGTTGAAGGCTTAATAGAGGGCAGGTTTGAGTTTTAAAGGTTGGAATCTATTGTGGCGTCGCTTCATTGGAGCTTAATTAAGATACCCAAGAATAAATACCATTAAATAATATCAGAAATAATAAGCCCCTTTACCTAGTGTGAAAAGGACCATATGGAATTACCATTTATTGGTTTAATTTTCCTTTCCTATTTTTATTTCCCATGCTCTTCATCCAGCAGCACTGAAAAGACATCGACATCACGAGCACACGATAGGCATATGTCCAGCCAGTTTTAAATATTGGAAATACTGTTGCCATTTTACGGATATATACCGCACGACAAGACGCCTCATGAATATAACAATAATCGTGCAAGCCACCATACTCCACATCCCAGACCCATCCCTATTTTCAGCTTTAATTTAACCCTCCTCCTTATCCATCTCATCTCTTCCTCTCTTCCCCGGCTTCGCCGGTCTCCTTCCCTTCAGCACAGCTCCCTTATTCCCGCGATCCTCATGCAAATTCTTCATCTCGTTCCTCGCATGCCTCTGTGCCTCCTCCACCCGTGCCTTAAACACCATCACCTCATCCTTAACATACTTATACTCATTCTGCTTCATCCCCAGCGCCGCCTCGATCCTCAGCCAGATCTCTACATCATACTGGGTAACAATACTAATCGCATGTCCCGACTTCCCCGCACGCGCCGTACGGCCCACACGATGGATATACGTCTTGCTATCCGGGGGAAGATCGTAGTTCAGCACGACATCAACGGAAGGAATATCCAGACCACGAGCCGCAACATCAGTAGCAACGAGGATCTCACGCGATCCAGCGCGGAACTTGTTAAGTGCGCCCAAACGCGCAGACTGCGACAGCTGGCCGTGCAGCGGGATAGCGCCGAAGCCGAGTGTGCGCAGGAGGATGGCGAGGCGCTGGGTCTCGTTCACGGTGCGGGTGAAGACGATAGCGGACTGGCCGGCGAAGTCGTTGAGGAGGTAGATGAGGTAGGTGTCCTTGTGGGGGTGGGGGATGAAGAGGTAGCTCTGGAGGAGGGTCGAGACGGTTTGGTACTTGTTGGTGCTGATTTGCACACGGAGGGGGTCGCGGAGGGAGGCGCGCTGGAGAGACTCGACTTTGGAGGACATGGTTGCGGAGAAGAGGTAGGTGCGGCGCTCGCGGGGGAGGACTTTGAGGATCTTGTCGAGGATGGGGCCGAAGTCGAGGTCGAGGAGACGGTCGGCTTCGTCCATGACGAGGTACTTTAGGGCGCGGAGGGAGAAGCCTTTGGTATTCTCTAGGTGGTCAAGGAGACGACCGGGTGTTGCAACGATGATATGCGGCTTCTTGCCTAGGGCTATGGATTGGGTAACCATATCCATGCCACCGACGATGACGGCGCATCGGACTGAGATCAGAGCTCCCAGGCCCTCGAACGACTTGGAGATCTGGTATGCCAGTTCACGGGTCGGGGCGAGAACCAGTCCAAACAGAGGCTGTGGTTTATCCAGCAGAGCTTGTAGAATTGGCAAAGCAAATGCCGCCGTCTTTCCACTACCAGTCTCTGCGAGGCCGATGAGATCGCGTCCTTCTAAGGCGGGGGGGATGGATTCCTGCTGGATCGGGGTTGGATTCTTGTATCCAAGGGATTCGCAGGCTTCGCATAACGAGTCGATGACTCCCTGTAAGGAATTAGCATTGAGTATAGCAGATATCTATCGGGATCCGTACGAGGTCTTTGAATGTCTTGGGCGCAACATCTTCTGCCTCGACTTCCACATCACCCGCCTTCTCAGCGGCTTCAGGTGTGGGGGAGCTGCTACTCCTCGCCGAAGCTGCTGGCGCTATTGTTTTCGTCGTCTTTGGTACATCTCCAGACGCAACATCTTTAGTAATCTTCCTCTTTTTTACTACCGACGACATTGTGGTGTTTAATGTTCAAAAGAGTCCCAGTAACGGTCCAGCGAAAGAAAGTTGTGGCTCCGGAGAAAATCTTTATCAGCTTATCGCAATCCCTGCGCTAATTTGTAGCGCAAAGTTACTACAGCCTCGAAATTATTCCTGACTTTTCATAACCCCAACTGCAACTTTGCCAGCTTGCAAAACGACGCAAAGATGGCACATAAACGCACCAAGAAGCGCACTCATGTCGGGGCCAAGGGCGGCGAGAACAAGGCCGTCACTGCGAACCAGGTCAATCGCACGCCGAAGAGCATGGTTATTCGCATTGGCGCTGGCGAGGTGGGACCGAGTGTAAGCCAGCTGGTCAAGGATGTACGATTGATGATGGAGCCTGGGACTGCTGCGAGGCTGAAGGAGAGGAGGTCGAATAGGCTGCGGGATTATCTCACGATGGCTGGCCCCTTGGGTGTGTCTCATCTTATGCTCTTCTCGAGGTCGGAGTCTGGGAACACGAACATGCGCTTGGCTGTTACGCCGAGAGGACCAACGCTTCACTTCAGAGTCGAGAAATACTCTCTATGCAAGGATGTTAAGAAGGCACTGAAGCACCCGAAGGGAGGTGGAAAGGAATACCTGTCGCCGCCGTTGGTATGTCATGCGCATCCCTAAATATTTGAACATTAACTAACCCACCCCAGCTCGTCATGAACAACTTCACAGCCCCAGCCGCCGATGAATCAAAGCCCGAGTCAAAGAACAAAGTCCCCCGCCACCTCGAGTCCCTCACAACCACCATGTTCCAGTCCCTATTCCCACCCATCTCTCCCCAGGCCACGCCACTCTCTTCCATCCGCCGCGTTCTCCTCCTGAACCGCGAAATCGACCCCAACGATGACAGCTCATACGTTATCAACCTCCGCCACTACGCCATCACAACCAAGAAGACGGGTCTCTCACGACCGCTGCGCCGCCTGAACGCTGCCGAGAAGCTGCTGCACCAGGGCAACAACAAGAAGAGCAAGGCCAGCTTACCGAATCTGGGAAAGCTGGAGGATATTGCGGATTTCATGATTGGCGGCGAGAATGGAGAGGGGTACATGACTGATGCGACGTCTGGAAGTGAGGTGGAGACGGATGCGGAGGTTGAGATGCTGGAGTCTACGACTAGAAAGGTTCTCAACAGCAAGATGAGGCAACGCGCGAGAGCTGCGGAAGGAAAGGAGGGTGATGCGCCTGGTGTTGAGAAGCGTGCGGTCAAGCTCGTTGAGTTGGGCCCGCGGATGAGACTTCGCATGACCAAGGTCGAGGAGGGTGTTTGCAACGGCAAGGTCATGTGGCACGAGTACATCAACAAGACCGCCGCAGAGCTGAAGGAGATGGATAAGGTCTGGGAGAAGAGGAGACAAGAGAAGGAGGCGAGGAAGAAGATTCAGAAGGAAAACGTAGAGAGGAAGAAGAGGGAGAAGAAGGCCAGTGGCGCACATGCCAAGAAGGACGGCGAGGAGGAAGATGATGATGATGAGTACGATGAGATGGATGTGGATGAGTGGGATAGCGAGGGATTGGAGGGTGATGCGGAGATGGGGGTGAACGAGGATGCTGAGGAGGAGGGTGATTGGGAAGAGCAGGAGAAGGAGATTGCCGCTGGTTAGATATCTGGATTTAAGGAATAGGAAAGGTTGGAGTTAGGGGCTATTGTACGGCTGGCGAACAAAGAGTTTTATTACTGTTAATCTGTTCTTGATTTGACCAATATAATGAATGTATGGATTGAAAATACACTACGTAACATACCGCCGTGGGACATACATGGGAACTCCATACAGGACTGGAAAGATGTGTGATTTGAGATTTTGCTGGTTATCCAATTGCTTCGGTATAGCATTCAAGTATCTCCATAAGCAGTAACCTATCACCAATACCCCTTTGTAGCTCAGTTGGATTAGAGCATCGGACTGTAATGTAACGCAAATCATCCGGGGGCCCCCGGTTCGATTCCGGGCGAAGGGACTATAACCCTTCAGACGAGTTAACTCGTCTACGGTATTCTTTTTTTGCAGTTTTTTTTTATATATATCTATTTGGCTCCATTGCAATCTCGGATTTTGAGGTATTTTATGTTGGAGCCGTGCTTCATCATTCCTTTCCATACCGCTCTTGATCTGAATTTTCTTGGTGTGATTTTTTTGCCCAAACCGGCGAAATACCCCGCGCCTTATCAGGCTCGCTAGTGAGACATACATACGTCTGAATAACGTTCGATCCTGAGTTGAACCGCTGACCTATGTCTTCAAAAAGCGAATCACATCAAAATTTATACAGATTTAAAAATCGAAAATTTAATATTGCACGCTCAGCTCCATATTTCCTATTACCAAACCATCACAGACAGAGTCGTTGTCCTGCCAAAAATTCACCTCCACAAGGCTAAGCGAAGCTTTCTTCTCCAGAAAAAAAGTTTAAAAAAACTCGCTTAACCTCCCCGACCGCCAAACCCCACAAGCCAGGAAATTTCATCTGAACCAGCCCACCACCCGATTTCGAGTCTCGAGACCTTCCCCATCATCACCACACACGCGCATCCATCGAACATCTCCAACCTCCATCCATAAAGTTATCACTTTGATCAGCATAGCTATTTAGCTCTCAATCCACCTGAAGCAACTCACACAACCACCGCGATAACTCCGATAATCTCGCGACGATCAATACACTGCGGGGTAACAGCCAAGCACCCCAAGAAGCTGCCATTCCCACCACACACCCACCATGGGGCGAACCCCAAATCCCCCAAAGGTCAAACGGCCCAACCCCCTCAGCACCATCAAGCCAATTCGTGCCCCGACACCTGTCGCGCGCCCACCTCCTCCTGTCGCCCCCCCGAAGGCACGAAGACTATGCCCGAACAAAACCTGTCCCGCGCCGAAGATTGAAGATGGAATCTGTAAGACTTGTGGTACTATCGTGGAGGAGTCGACGATAGTGTCGGAGATCCAGTTTGGAGAGAGCGCGTCGGGAGCGGCGGTCGTGCAGGGAAGTTTTGTGGGCGCGGGGTCGGGAGCGGCGAAGAGTATGGGGCCTGCGTTCCAGAGAGCGGGGGGCGGAACTGAGGATAGAGAGAAGACGCTTAGAGAAGGTATGTGAAAACTCGTGAGGGAAAGGGTGAAGTGATAAAGTTGCTGACTGAGTTCTAGGGAAACGCATTATGCAAGGTTTCGCGGGGGAACATAAGATTCCGGAGTCGGTGCTCAACAGTGGTGTGCAGATCTTCAAGCTTGCTGCTATGAACAACTTCATCCAGGGCAGGAGGATGAATACAGTTGCTGCCGTTTGTCTGTATACGGCGGCGCGTAAGGAGAGACCTTGTAGGGTCATGTTGATCGATTTTGCAGACTCGTGCGGAGTAAGTTTATCCTTGTTTACTTTCAGGGAAAGTATACTGACATTTTGGCAGGTCAATGTTTTCAAACTCGGTCACACATTCAAAGCACTGCACCAGAAGATCTCAATCAGTGCGGACGGCATCATGCCAGTCCTACCAGAAGATCTAATCTACCGCTTCGCAACCAAACTCGAGTTCGGCCAGGACACCACCAAAGTCGCCGAATCCGCCGTACGTCTCGTCCAGCGCATGAGTCTAGACTGGATGGTCATGGGCCGCCGCCCCTCCGGCATCTGCGGCGCATGTCTCATTCTCGCAGCACGAATGCACAATTTCCGCCGCACCGTCAAGGAAGTCGTCTACATCGTCAAAGTCACCACCGCAACCATCCAAAAGCGTCTCGAGGAATTCAAAGTCACAGCCAGCAGTGACCTCACCGTCGAAGAGTTCCTAAGCAACCAATTCCTCGAATCCGCACACGACCCGCCAGCATTCTACCAACAATCCGAGTCCTACATCGCTACCAAGAAGAAGCGTAAGCGTAAGCGCCACCCCCTCGAGGGACCAGAGGGTGATGACGAGGAATCAGAGATCCAGCGCATCCTTGACTCAGCATCCCGCCAATCCAGCGTCGCTTCCTCCATCGACCCGGGGCTAGAAATCAACCCCTCCGGCGCCGTCCGCCGCGACGCAGACGGCTTCGCTGTCCCTCCCCTCCCCGCCGCAAAAGCAATCCCCATCGACCCCGCCCTTCTCGAAAACACCGACAACGACGACTCTCTCAACCGCCTCGTAGCCCAATACGGCGAAGCCCTCCCCATCGACCCCTCCGGCGCCCCGCTCAAGACCTCCGCCTCGCCCGGCTCCCCGACGAAATCAAACGGCAAGGCTACATCCCCGACCCCCGCCCAGGCTGCGAAATCAGTAGTCGACCAGGCGTGGGAAGAAGACGAAGAGGAAATCGAAGACGAGATCTCCGAGATGATCGCGGACCCACACACAATCGAGCACGCCAAAGCCTTCGCCACCGCGGAGCAACGCGCTAGGGTCCACGCTATGCTGGCCTACGCGCAGGCACCACAGGTTTCCATCCCCATGACGGCCTCAGTCGACGAGTCCGAGTTCGCCGACGACCCGGAGGTAGCGAATTGTCTCCTCTCCGAAGCCGAGGCAGCGATAAAGGAGCACATCTGGGTTAACGCCAACAAAGACTGGCTCCGCGACCAGGCCGTAAAACTGTACAACCAAAAAATCGCCGACAAAGCCCCCAAAGCGCGGCGCAACAGGGTGAAGCGCCCGCGCATCGGGGAGGGGCAGACGAGGGCGGCGAGTTCGCCGGCGGAGGCCGCGGTGGAGGTGCTGAAGGAGAGGACGTGGAGTAAGAGGATTAATTATGATGCTATTAGAGGGATTTTTGAGGGGCCGGGGAGTGGTGCGGGGAGTAAGGCGACGAGTGCGGCGCCGAGTGTGGTTGGGGAAGAGGAGGAGGAGGGGGATGCGGAGAGTACGGCGGAGGATTATAGGGTTGATGGGGAGGGGGGGGTGGGGAATGAGTTGTTGGAGGAGTTGGAGGAGGAGGAGTATGTGGAGGATGTGGATGTGGATGAAGGGTGGGAGGAGGGGATGGAGGATGAGGATTTTTAGGGAGGTGATTTTTGTTGGTGGGTGTGGGGGTTTCAGATCGGCGAATTGGGAGGAGTTAATGGGATGGATGTATGGATGGCGTTTGCGATTGCTTTTTCTGGCGCTGGAGGGATGGGATTTACAACAACCGGCGTCTAATAATGAACGGGGGGATATACCAACACAGCACCACCAGTTGCACGAAGTTATATATATATACCCCTCACCACCAAATGAGACCAGATAGACAGATAGACAAACACTCCACACACATATCACGCAGTATAATACAACAAATAGAGGAAAGTAAACCTTTATAAATACAACTACTACATCCACACTACCACCACCACCACAAGTAAGTGAAGTGATCGCAGCAATCCTCGCTATGCCACCCCATGCTTCCAACGCAGAGTAGCCACACAAAGGAAACCTCGGCGCTGTGGCCATCTAATGCCCCCTTCTCCCCTCCAACAGCGTTATAGTACCACGATCTCATCCTCCTTTTCAACCCGCACAGTGCTGATAATCCAAACTTTGTGCTCCCTTCGCATCCCTGTGGTTCCAACAGAGGCGCAAAGTCTGGAACTATCAGCACCTCCCCCCCGGGCCTGGGTCCCCAACTTACTCCCCCGCCCACAGTCACACTCACGCCATAACCCCTCCCTTCGGCGGCTCCGGCCCACTCGGCGCATCCGCCGCCTGACTCCCCGGAATAGGCGCCAACGGCACCTCCGCGGCCGCCCCGCCCGCACCCTCAGGCCTCTTAATAGAGCCACTGGGCATGATCAATTTGCCCTCCAGCTTCTCGCCTCTAATAACCTTAAACGCCTCCTCCTTATCCAACGTCTCGTAGTTAACCAAGGCGCGCGCGAGGAGGTCGAGTTCCTTGCGCTTGTTGACCAGGAGGGCGTGTGCGCGTTGGCGGCCTTCTTCGATGGTGCGGCGGACTTCGGATTCGATGAGTTGTTTGGTTTCGGAGGAGAGGTGGTTGTAGTTTGTGTTTAGGTCGACGTTGCCGACTAGGTCGGACATGCCGAATTGGGTTACCATGGCGTAGGCGACTTGGGTCGCGTTTTCGAGGTCCTAAGGGGTGTGTTAGTTGGGTGTGCATAGGAATTAGGATGGGGGGAGAGGGGGGGACTTACGGCAGAAACGCCGCTGGTGACTTGGTCAGGGCCGTAGATGAGCTCCTCGGCCATCTTCCCGCCAAGACAGACGTCGATGCGGGCGCGGTACTCGCGCATGGTTCGGGAGTACTTGTCCATCTCAGGCAGATGCATGGTCATTCCCAGGGACTGGCCGCGGGGCATGATAGTAATCTTATGCAGCGGCATAGCGCCCTGCGTGAACATACCCACGAGCGCGTGCCCAGCCTCATGGTAGGCAGTCATCTCCTTCTCCGTATCCGAGATAACCATACTGCGCTTCTCAGCACCCATCAGGATCTTATCCTTAGCCCACTCGAAATCCTTCATCGAGACGGCGAGGGCCTTGGCTTTGCTAGCGTGCACGGCGGCTTGGTTGATGACGTTCTCGAGCTCGGCGCCGGAGAAGCCGGGGGTTCCGGCTGCGAGCTGCTCGAGGTTCACGTCGGAGCCTTTGACGACGTTGGTCATGTGGTGCTTGAGAATTGCTACTCTGCCGCGGACATCAGGAAGGCCAACAACGACATTACGGTCGAAGCGACCCGGTCGCGTGAGCGCCTTGTCGAGAGTTTCCGGGAAATTGGTAGCGGCGAGGATGATAACGCCGCTGTTCTGCTCAAAGCCATCGAGTTCGGTGAGGAGCTGGTTCAGAGTCTGCTTAGCGTACGATGCGTCCCTCGCGCTACGCTTTCCGCCTATGGCGTCCAGCTCGTCGATGAAGATGATAGCGGGGGACTTCAACTTCGCGCCTGCGAAGAGCTCGCGGACGCGCTTGGCGCCGACACCGACGTAGATCTCGTCGAATTCACTGCCAGACATGAAGAAGAACGGGACGCCTGCCTCGCCAGCCACAGCGCGTGCGAGGAGAGTCTTTCCGGTACCGGGAGGACCAACGAGGAGAACACCCTTGGGAAGCTTGCCACCAAGAGTCGAGAATTTTCCAGGGTTCTTGAGGAAATCCACAAGCTCCTGCAGTTCCTCCTTCGCCTCGTCGCAGCCGTGGACATCAGAGAAGCGGACTTTCTGATGCTCAGCCTTCGCCTCATTGTCCGTCTTCGCATTGCCCACCTTCTTGAACATGCCCAGCGACTCGACCAAGACCGTAATGAGGGCGAAACAGACGTATGTGATCAGCGCAAAGTAAAGCACAAGCTTCACCCACTTGAAAACCACACTCCCAATCGTCTCCTCAACAACAACATAAAGCGGACTCTCCTTCGCACCACTCCCCCCCTCATTCCTCCCGCGGGAAACCGCCACATTCCCCCCCCTCGACGACGCCGCAACAGCCTGTCCAATAGCCTGAAGCTGCGAATTGTTCAATCCCCCAGCATTATTCGCCATACCCCCAAACCCCCCGTCACCAACACCGAACCCCGCACCGGCACCACCACCAAGACCAGCAAGCGCCTTCTGATACGCAGCCTCGCACGCGTTGTTGGACGCAAAATGCCCATTCTGATACCTCTCTACCACAATCGCGCCCATGTTGGCGCGCAGCAGGGCCTGGTAAAAGGCGTTCTGCGCTGTGGCGCTGTTGGGGTTCTTGTTGGCTACCTCCTCCATGTGCGCGAGTAGGTTGCGGGAGGTGTTGGCGCCGAAGACGGTGCGGTGTTGTGGCTTTAGGATGCGCGTGAAGGGTGTGCGCGGCTGAGAGAGGCGGAAGGCGGTGATGCTGCTTATTTGTCTGGATGTGATAGACGAGGTGGGGAGACGGCGGGCGAGGGGGTTGGCGGCGGCGAGGGTGCCGCGGCGCATTGTCGAAAGGGTTTCTCGAGCGGTGAAGGGGTGGAGGGCCGCATTTCGGTATTCGCTGAGTGACGACGTCAGGCCGCGGGCGTTTTGGAGACACTCTGGGAGGACAGGTTTCGATGGCTGGAGAAGTCGGGTTAGTATCAATGCGCTGAACAATGCCGCCAAAGTCGATAAAGAGCTAGGAAGAGTGGGATTAAGCTCACTTGTATAACCGTCGCCGCTTGAGGCTGCGCAACTTCCGACCGCTGCGAAGGCCTAGACTGCTTCGACTGTGTCCTCGACCCGGCACTCCGCAACGGCGCACCCATCACATTAACCATCGACGGCCATAGCTCCGTCGTAGCCGCCGCGACGCTCTGTAAACCACAAATCAGCATACCACTCATCGCACACCCTCCTCCACGCAATCGCTCGTGGAGTAGATTGTTGGGACCCAAAAAAAACCTACCGGCAAGGCAGAAGCCTGGAACGCCATCCTAAAGGCTCCCCGTCCTAAACCCCTCTAGCTTGCAACAAAGGAAAGAAAAGATACAATAGAATAAAGACGGCGCTGAGCTGAAGGAGTGTCGCGGCCGTTTATTGCAGACCGTTCGGAGGTGCGTTGTTGGTCGCGGGATCGGTGATGTTGAGGCGACAGATCGAGTACGTCGGCATCGTCAACATTTCGGCCGGTGTTCGGGGTTGTGCGCTAACGCGATTGGGTAAGGTGGCACGGCATTTGTTGGTCTGTGCGGCTTCTTAGGAGATCGATAGGAGACGATCGTGGGGATGGCAGATCTGATTACCAACTTTTGTAATTTTTATGAGAAGTGTGAAGTTGGCATTTAAAGTAAGGGCTCGCTATAAGTGGCCTATGTATGTGGATATCAAGCTGTACGGATTAGAAGATTACTTGGATTGTTTGGTTCTGAAGCGTTTTTTACGCGGCGATTCTCGGATATAAGGGATCCATATCGTGCGTATAGTACTAAACGTATGTCCGGGGTTAAGTCCAATGCAACCAGCTCGCAGGTCTAGAAACATAAATATTCTATAGGCACATATGCTTCATAATGTGAACTCAGTATTTACAGTAAAGGCTTGATATAAGTGCCTATAGATGGGGATGTCTGGCTGTATGGATTGAGATCCCATCCTTGTTCATTTGGATTATATTCTTTTCTATACATTGAATCTGTATTATCTCCAATCGCTACAAACTTAAACCCATCACATAAAGCAATGGTTCACGCGTCATCAAACACAGACAGACAATTCATAAACATACTGCATCCTGTAAATAATCCATTCCATTCCCATATCTGCAGTTATTCATCCCCAAGCCTAGCTACAAAACCCTCTCTCTCTCTCAACTATAGTTACATCCATCCATCCCCCCATTCCCATCAAAAAACAAAAAACAAAATCGCCAAAATCGTCAACAATAAAAGCTAAAGAAGACGGTTAAAAAAACGACAAATGTGCTTCAGGGTATTTCGTTAGTACATTACATGCCCATCCACCCCCGCCCCTCCTCCTCTCCCACCTTCCCATCAAAAATTATACACCAATCCCCCCCGTGTCCCCAGCCATCCATCCTCCATTCCCACCTCCGTCATAGAAGACCACGAAACAAAAAACAGTAAAGCTGAAAAAATGAGCAAAAAACCATCCACCCCATCCATCCAGGTCGTCGTTCATCAAGCGGGAATCCCTAAAAGGACCGCGAGTGTGTGCAATGCGCTATGTGTACGCAAGTAAAATAGAGACGCAAATCGAGTAGTAAGTAGTGAGCAAGTGTGCCAGTGAAGAAAAGCAAAAAAAGCTCGGAAATAAGTAGGTAGGTAGGTGAGAGTCGAGACTAGGGTGTCGAGCGCGCGCTTTTTTGTGATAGAGGCGGTAGAGAGGTAGTCGGGCGGTTGGTTGTGTAGAGTCGAGGTGGCCCTTTTCATTAGGAGGAAACGTAATAGGAGTCGGTATTTCGGGGTCTCGTGTGTGTCATCAATATAATAATCGGAATTTTTTGTGTGGTATAGGTTCGTTGTAAAGTAGGTGTGAGTGGGTGAGTCGGTTGGTGTTGGTGTAGGTGTATAGACTTCTTGTATTGATCTATCGTCTTCGTCTTCATCTCTGTCGACGTCGTACTAGCGCCAGGCGTTCGTGTGTGTGTATTTTATCTCTTAGGTCAACACAGTTGAAGTAAATCACAAATTCTCACACCTCGCACTAGGCAACTGCATACTCGGATCCTCAAACGCCTCCATCTTCACCTGCCACGGATCATACAGCCCCGCGCTCGTATACGAATTAATCGAACTAATCACCTCCACCGGCTCCTGAAACGGCGCTTGGGCATACCACTGCTCCTGCGGCGTCTGGTACTGTTGCTGCTGCGGTGTCGGGATAGCTTGTACCTGCACCACTTGTTGTTGCTGGTGCTGCTGGTATTGCACGACGGGAACTTGTTGTTGCTGGTCGATGGGAGAGGGCTGGTGGACTTGCTGCGCTGGGTATTCGAATTTCTGAAGCGGTTGTTGTTGGTGTGCGTAATACAGCTCTGGTGGCGGAGGCGTGCGTGCGGATAAGGCGGAATAAGCATCTGGGCTCGCATCGACGGAAGGAGGGAGTGTTTGGGTGGTATATGGGATTTGGCGATCTGGCATGGGACGAGCGATGTAAGTCTGTATATGGATATTCGGGTTTGTATTCATAGTAGCCACGCCGGGATTATTTTGCTCAGCGATGAAGTAAGGGCGTTGTTGGTGGATAGTAGGCTGTTGCTGCCGTTGCTGCTGCCGTTGCTGCTGCTGGATCAGCTCCTGCGGATGTCTCTGATCCTGCAACGACAACGAGCGATGCTGATAATGCCCCGGACTCTCCGAGAGGCTATGACGCGGCGGATAGACTTCAGCAGTCGTCACGTAGGGTTGCGAATTTGCATTATTATGGTGATGTCCGAAATCGGCAAAGGATTGCGAGCGGTGGATGGCTTGGTGGTGGCCCTGCACCACGTTGTGGGTGATGACTGTGTTGAGGTCCTGGGGCCAGTGGGCCTGCGTCACGAGTTGGGGGGTTGATGGGGATTCGCCCATGTCGGAGTCGGAGGTGTCGCCGTCTTCTAGCTCGGAGGAGTTGACGCCTCCGCCGCGCTGGTGGGAGCGGCGCTGGTGCTTTACCATTGTGGTTTTGCGGCAGAAACTAGAGAGAGTCAGAGGACTGGAACAAAATACTGGTGGGTTGGGGGGCATACCTCTTCAAGCAGCCCTCGTGGGCGCATTTATACGGGCGTTTACCGGTGTGAATACGGCGATGGCGAGCGAGACTCGATGACTGGTGCGAGGTTAGAAAAGAGGTGGGCAAAAGCCACGGATGGCCGGGGGGAAGGGCAACTCACGTCCGAGAACCGTTTGCCGCATCCTAATTGCTGGCATTGGTGCGGCTTCTCGCCGGTGTGTGTGCGGATATGGACAGTGAGGGCGCTTCTCTGGATGAAGCTCTTGTTGCAGCCGGGTGTTAGGCAGGAGTATGGGCGTTCATTGGTGTGGATCCTGAAGTGTCTCTGCAGGTCGGATTTCCTGTTGAAGTTCTGTTTGTTTGCTATTAGTATGCCGCAATGGGAATCTGGTGCCAGTCGGCACAAACGGCGACTCACCTTTTGACATGACGGCCACTCGCACTGGAAGGGTCGAACAGTGGGTTCATTCTCAACCAGCTCCATGAGTTCCATTCTAGATCCTCAGCGGCGACGACAGTGAATGGGTAATGGGATGCTCGAGACTGGAGGAGGTAGGTAGGTGTTTGCGGATTTGCCTCTTGACGTCTCACGGGGTTTGGTGGTTGGTGGTTGGTTTGGGCGGGCACGGAAATAAATGGGGATCTCTGCTGTATTATAAGAAGCAGGTCCGGGGTATATAGCTCAGTTTCTCGCTGGGTCGTGTTCTTGTGGCGGGATTGTTTGGAGGCTTTTTAGATCAGAGCTGGGGGTACGGCGTGGCAGCGTGGCTATCCGCAAGCCAGAGCCATCAATAGTGGATCTTGCAGAAGGAGGGAGGGGAGGGGTGGGGAGGGGGAGGGATGTAGACGTTTGGGAGACGCAGAGCACGGTAGATGGAGGGGGGGTGTGATGGAGATGGAGATGGAGGTGGAGGGGAGGGGGGGGGGCGTTAGGAGGGCAGGAAGTGGGTTAGGACTAGGGGGACAGGAGGAGTTGCATTGTAAATGCGCTTGATTTGGACAGATCGGAGATAGTGAAGTTTAGTTGAAGAGCATGGGAACGGGATGGATTAATGGATGCGCTAGTAGAGATGCATGTAGTAGTGTAGTATGTGGTGTGTTATGTGGTGTGTTATGTGGTGTAGTAGTGTCGTAGTGTACCTTTCACAATATTGTACGAGGGGGATTATTATTGTACGTATGGTGAGAGAGGAGGGGGAGTGGAGTGGGGAGGAAGGGATAAGAGAGGAATAGAGGAAGAGAGGAAGAGAGGAAGCGAGGAAGCGAGGAAGCGAGGAAGGGAGAGGGAGGGGGTTAGAGGGATGGGATGGAATGGGTCGATGCCGTGATAGACGTTTTTTTTACGACGGTAGGGGTATAATAGTATGGTAAGGTATAACAATATAGTAAGGGTATGAAAAGGAAGGAGCAGGCAGGTAGGCAGTGGGTGAAAAAAAATGCACATTTTCCCTACACATTTTTCCTGGGGTTTGGCTGCACCACAAGCAGCAGTCCAACTCTCTTCTCGCATTTACCGCTAGCTCCGCAGTCCTAAGACACTCTAGTATGCTAGTATGTTATGGAAGGGGTGGAAGGATAGGAAGGGGCGGACTAGAATCGATCGGGCCCTGTCCCTGTCCCTGTCCTTGTCCTTACATAGAATAGTGCACTAAGGGTTATATATGGCTATCCCTGTCTATAGCCCCTTAGAACTGGGGGGTGGTGTGCTAAGTAGTAGGTGGGTGGGTTTGCCCTTGTCATGCCTTTACCCTGTCATGTCATGTCAAGCTGCAAAACCCACATGTGCAGTTAGTTATAGTACTGGAGTACTATAACTAGTGGTAGTAGTGGTTAGTGGTACTAGTGGTACTCCGTAGTGGAGAGGACAGTAGTGCAGAAAATACAAAAGAGGGAATAGAGGGTAGAGGGATTAGTAGTAGTAGGTGCAGGAGTAGAGGGATTAGTAGTAGGGGCAGGAGTAGAGGCAGGATTAGAGGCAGGATTAGAGGCAGGATTAGAGGCAGGAGTAGAGGCAGTAGTAGAGTAGAGTGCCACTAGTGCATGTATGGGCAGCAGTAGGGGCAAAGACTACCGACAGATAGTACAGAGGTAACTTGCGAACATTACCTCCGTGCTCCACAACTCCAACACAAATATCTACGAAGAGAAAGTACATATACATCTGCCTCCATAACTACAATTACACAACTCCCCCTCAATCCACGCCGCCATACTATATCTCGCATCCATCGCATTCACTCTTCCCCGTACTAAAATCCCCAATTACACAATCCCAATTCCCAAATCCCAAATACAATAGAGTAAGTACACCTCCCTAGTCCACCACATTTCCCAGTATATGCACTTTCCATAGTACTCCACGACTCTCGACTCCCATACTTCCGATCCATAAGTGGCGCTGTTAGCCCGCTGCGTCGGCGGAGGGGACTAGAACCAAACAAGGGGCCGATACTCGGGATTCAGGTGAGTACGTCGTCTGTCTCAGGCGGTGAAATTCTTCAATGGAACGCCCGCCCGCTGCTTGTCCCGTCCCCAGTGAGTTGAGTGCCGTGACGCACTTGGAAATTCGTTATTTCGTTGATCGATACAGTGAGTTAGTTAATCTAGTTACGTGCTTCATAACCCATGAACACATCTCTAAACCACCATCGATCATCATGCCCTAACAAGACCAAATCCTCTCTCTCCTACCCATATCCACCCCGATCACTCCATCTCCCATCTCCCATCTCCCATCTCCCCACCCTCCTCCCCACCGCCCCGCACCCCATCAATGACCTCAACGCCTCACCTCGGTCGATGGATGATGTGAGACCCATCCATCACTCTCATCTCACATCCATCCTCCCTCACCTCCGCGGAGATCGCACAACCACCATCATCCCAAATCTCACACGAAGTGGGCTGAGTATTCTGGCGGATCGCGGGTCTGGCTTCGTCCACGCATTAACCTTCAAGTCAGGACACGGGATAGCTCGTCAGCGCGAGCGAGTGAGAGTGGGCTAGGATCTAGCGCCGCACCGCGTGGCACACGGGAGGCAGGGCAGACTAATCTGGTGTAACCAACTAAGTGAGCTGCTAAATAAGTGCTCGCTCTACATACTACTGTATGTTATGGATGTTATGTATAGAAAGGAGGCGCGCAATTAGAGATTACGCATCCTGAAATAGACCTACACTACACCACCTCCGTATCTCCAAATCACAACCACATAGGTGTACTTATTCGCTGCATCTAAGACAGAAGAGAGCGGCACACCACACCTCAAAGGGGTCCTAGTTCATCCGAACCCCGAACCTGAGACTTCGGTGGTTATTGACCGGGGCGGGGCAGGCGACAAAAAATACTCCGAACTCCGTTCATAAAGGGGAACAAATACTTGCCGATGCCCATTGGGAGCATAAGGCATGAGAAAGTCGTGCGATTCGGGCGACTCGAGCTCTTTCCTAGTAAGCGCTGTATTTACCGCGTCCCTAGGGTCGTCGCCCAGCTTCACTCCCCCAAAAAACCCTGAATTCCCTGCTTGCTAGTAATAAGCCTCAATCCCATAACTCGATATCGTACCACTACCATCACAATCCCCCCATCACCCACCTAAAGTCCACACACGTAATTCTACTACCTACTACTACAACTGTCCACCCCCCCATCCAGCACAACACGGCACGGCAGAACAACCTCGGAATCTTCTCCCCTCACCCGCTCCTTCGGACACTAGGCCCGAAGAAGGGACCGAGGAACGAAGTGCCAGCGCTCTAGCCCCGATTGCGATACAGTCAGGAACGGGACTTTGCGTGCCTCCGCCGTATACGGTGTCCGGGATATGCGAGATGTGCGAGATGAGGGTTTTGTGTGCGTGTGTGTGTGCTGCCGTGTGTGTGCTGCCGTGCCGCGCTGTGGTCGTCATCACTGTATTTACCCTCCCGAGACGAGCGGGTGGTGGAAGATTAGTGGTGAGAGATGGGTGATCGATACGCGTGTCACGGCTGGTAATAGTGAGACCTCCATGAAGAAAATTTAGACGCCCCCCAATGTCTCGGAGCTCGCCCATCCTGCATAAGCACCGTACTGTACTGTACAGTAGCTCCCACGAAATACAGTAGCTAGCCCTCGACAGGGTCTGTCTTCCACCTCCCACATGGACACGGCACAGTGTGGATGTGCCCTGGGACTCGCCAAGCCAGGGAGACGAGATATGCCCAAGGCCCTGGGGCGAGAGACCGGGTCTCGACGCTGGTGCTGGTGCTTATCTGGTCTTGGGTGATGGGCTCGGCAATTTTATCGACCCTCCCTCGCTCTCACTACTCTTGCTATTGCCCACCTTAACACCGAGAGTGCTACCTGCCAAGAGGCGGCGATCTCCACTGCTCATATCCCACGTTGTGAGGTTGGAGATGACCAAGACGCTTGCTAAACACTGGTGCTCGTACTGTGCCGTCTATATCTCCGTACAGCGTGGCGGCGGCCCCGCCAGTGAGTTACAGGTCCAGTACAACACAATACAATACAATATCGTCAGCTAACTAAAATCCCCTCCCAGCCCAGCGAGCGCCCAGCAACCCATCGCCTTAACTTCCCCCCTTAGACCTAGGCTTGCGCGGCCCAGCTTACCAAAAGGCGCGCTATTAATGCGGTGGGGTATCCACTCCTCTTACCTCTACTTGCTGTACGGTATACAGTACAGTACTGTACTTGTCCACTTGTGCTTGTGTTCACTTGTCTTACTTTGCTCGCACTCGCACCCCGGATATCGTATATCGTACCGGGAAGCCGGCTGAGGAGAAGTAGGGCATGCGGGGATGGTACTTTCTGCTAAATACAGTACGTACTGCATTCTTCTCCACCCTGTTACCTCATGGCGGATTTCTTCGAGATGGATGGTCAAACGCGCATTACTATCCTGTGTAAATGCCTCCATGCTCCATGCTGCGCTTGGGGATACGGCAAATATCCTCGAGAGAGAAGGAAATTTTTATGCCTAGGAGCGGTGTTGGACACGCGCTTCGTTGCGAGACGAGGAGGAGCTGCTGCAGATGCTACACAAGCGCGGCATCCATCACATTCAAGATTATCATGCAGCAGTGGTGGCAGAGGGAGAGAATTACCCGACTGGCTGTCTCGTCTCGGTGTTGCATTGCGCTGCACTGCACTGCCTGATGCAGGTGGCTATTCTGTGGGGTCCGTTTGTGAGGTGGGCGAGGTGATAAGGCGGGTGTGTATTAGCATCACTGTGCGATTGTGAGGTCTCCTTCTCGTTGCTGTGCACCTGGGCGTTGGGAACACATCCTTCTAGGCAGGGGGCTGTGGTGGTTTGGAAACATCGTGGTCTCGAATGGGATGGGCTGTGAGTAATCACCGTGATAGCTACTGCTTACCCTCGCTGCCGTCCTTCCCTCCTGTCCTTCCTTCACAGTCCACTCCATCACACCTGCCATGCTGGGGAGTTTCATCAACAAAACATCCACCGTTGGTGAGTGATCCCCAGCCAAGAGCAACCCAACCGACTACCAGCCCAAGTACCCGAGAAGTCGTGCCGCTGCATCTTCACGGCGAGTGCCGATGAAAGTACTGCACTGTACAGTACAGTACTAACCAGGAGGCACTGCAGGAAGACAAGGCATGGTGCCTGGAAATACACTATCTGCAGGGGCGAGTCTGAGATGGGAATGCTTATCGAGATAGGTATTCCACTATCTCTCCATCCAGGGCCTGAATGTTTCACCGCCAACGCGCTAAAAAAAGAGTTCCACATCCATCCTTCTAGATACCATGTGGTAAAGATGCCTCCCTCTATCCGATACCCTCGCCGCTGTTTCACGTTATTCTCTCCCCTCCCTCCCTCCCACCAGCTTGGACTCCGTTTCAACCCACCGTGCGTACATATTGCAAATAGCCCCCTCCCTCCTCACGAACGCCTGAACCCACCGCCCACTCACCCCTCCAGAGTCTAGAAGCATGCAAGAACAACCCAACTCAGCGTCGGGCGAGTAGTGTAAACAGGCTATTACCAACAATATCACTGAGGTGCTGAGAAGGAAGGTGCCTTGCCTGTCTAGTCGAGATTTGCAGTTCATGCGTTCCAGTAAGAGGGAATGGGGCGCTTGGGTGGCCAATTAAGGGGGGTAGAGAGGGGGGATACAGTGATCTACCTCGCAGCGCTGGGAAGGACGCCGTTTGGCCCGTTGAAAGGGGAGGGGAGGGGTTCAAGATGGGGGAGTATAGGTAGGCGGCTGTTTATGCGGCTTGTCTACATCACTCATCTGCCTAACGAGCTGGCAGGACGGCGAGAACGGGTGAGACGGGAGCAGCCTTTGTAAGCATGATGTTCTCGGGCTGCGGCCCATTTTGCCCATATAGGAGCTGTTCTCGGGGTAGAAAACACTGATATGCGGGGGAATTGAACCGAATCACACCGACTACTGCCCGAATCACACCGGCCGGCTACGCCGTCACTGGCTAGGTAAGAAGGCACAAACAGATGCCGCGTCAGACTCTGCCGCAGCTGGCTAGACGGACTAGGGCGTTCGAAGAAGACTAAATCCTTCTATTCGTTGCGGCTAGTGCGGAGGAGGCGTGTGTGAGGGACTATTGTAAACGATGCTGTAATTTGCGCTGCGTGTGCCTGGCCTGGGACTCGCCTGGGCTCGTACGTGATATCGGGGCATTGCCATCCCGTGAGCCTGCCATCCCACCGAGGTGTTAGTGGGCTGTATTGTATGGGTAGGGGTAGAGGGTGATCTTCGGGCGACAGGGTGAGCGAGCGAGCTGTGATATGGAAGTACGTAGCTATACGCAGCCCTCCGGCCCCTCTGAACGGCGATAGAAGGCTGTGATGAGAGATATCCTCCGTCCTCTGTGATATAAGACGCACCCAGCCACCTCTGTCCCGTGCTTCGTCGGAGTCTGCGCCACAACTGGATGGTCTCTTGCGGACGCGGCACTGCTCTCGTACTAGACTCCTCACCTCTACTGAATGGAGAACGGAGCAGAGTAGGAGTAGAGTAAGGCGAAACACGGCAGCTTAGTCCGTGTTTTAGTCCTTACCCCCGGATAGAGCTCCGTATCGCATGGCAGCATGGATGCGTGCCCTAACGAGGGTCTTTGACGGGGGTACCTGACGGGGTCCTGACGGGGGAGGGGGTCCCTGGCCGGACACACCGGTGGATGTGGCAGGGGATAGGGGGTAAGATGTAGGGGGGCATGCAGCAGCGTATTGTAAGCGTCACGGCAACCCAGGCTCTGAAGCGCACGTTTTCTTCGAAGGGATGCTGGTTGTGTTGGTGATGGTGTGGGATTGCGCATCTCCCTAAGGTTGGCCTGGCTGGTGCTCCAGGGGGTCCTGGTCAGGTCAGCTAGGGGGCGGGGACTAGCGCGCCATTTCTCGGTGCCGTGGTTTCCATCAATGATCGTGAGCCGGAGGGTTGGCCGTCGATATTGATGTGTTGTGTTGTGGCCCTCTCATTCAGCCTTGTGGCGTTGGTGCTAATTTGAACCAGACTTCCGTTCGAAGCATGTGCTCCTTCTATGGTGGTTGTTGGGGCTGAATGATTGCAATTGTATTCAGATCCCGATTTGAAAGTTCGATTTGCCCATCCTCCCCTTTTCTCACTCCCCCGCACTCCAATTGTCGTAAGGTCCCACCACACCCGCCAGGATCGTAATCCCCTCCTCACGACTGGACTGGCCGGGCGCTCCAACTTGTCTCGTCACACACACGGTTTGTGCATACCCAATGCATATTTCTCGAATCCATGCATATAATACAAGGACAAGCCCTCCATAACTTCGTCACGAGGTGGCTCGAGCGTCGCGCCTTCAACGCTGAACGCCCTTCTTCCCAGTAACAACAGCCGTAACCCCTCCAAAACGGCTCAGCCAGAGCCCAGCCAGGTCCCGACCACGACATAACCAGGACCAGGCACGACAAGAAGCTCAGGCACCACCCAGCACTCTCCCCTCCCTCTCCATCCCATCCCATTGCCAACACCCGCGGGAGTGCCTGGCCCCCGAATCTAGATCCCAACGGCACTGCCATTCATCCAGCCATTTAGCCAACCGATGTTCGAAACGGGACTTCGCCGCGACGGAACGGGGCGGTGAGAAGAAAAACCAACACGGTATTGCCTAAAGTGCGCATATTCACCGATTTCTCTGCAGTTGCGCGTTTGAACTGCGCTGCTTTGGGTGGGCGGGCGCTGGTGTGTGGTGTTGGTGGGCGATGGCTGGGCTGCGTGTCTGTCGATCGCGGACGTGCGCGTGGAGGGGCAGATCGTGGATTGTGTGATTGATGGGGTGGGTGGTGGGGAGCGGGGACTAGAGGATGAGGGGTTAGCGGTGGTGTGGTTGGTTTCCTGATTTTTTTTTGGCAAAAGAGAGAGAAGATGCTCTGGTGTATCTTCTGAAACGCAGGGCGACCGTTGCCGCTAGGAGCGAGAGCCGGATGGGAGGTCCGGATGGATGGTCTTGATTGAGATTATCGCGCGGTGGGCACGGATTTTTCTTGATGTTGGGAGGTGCATGACACATAGATTATGAGAGTGTGTAATTTGTTTGTGGGGGATTGGATTCCTGCAATTCCTGCTTTTTAGCATGACGAGAGGTAATTACTTGGAATATAGCGAACTTGTGTCCGTCGTTAGAAGATGATGGGGTTGGGCTTCTACGCCGGGATTGGGAGTATCCGTTGTTACGAGATAAGAAGTTGCGACTAGGCTACTCTATTTCTAGACACTGGAACGCCGGCCGCGATACTATCACGGGTTTCAAGAGACGCAACTTGCTGTGTTCGGTCGCCGCTGTGGCGACAGGAGCCTCATGCTCGAGGAACGGACGTTGTGATGTGGAGCACAAGGGCCGCTTTTCCAGGCGGGAAGACAGTGGGATCCGGGACGAGCCTTTCGAGTGTGCAATCCATGTTGCAGTATGCAAAGAATTGCTTTTTGCAAAGTTGCGGTGAAGCTATCAGTATGGGATTGTCCTCATCCCCGTCCATTTCTGGCTCTCTCCTTCACAGGGTGATGGCGCGATAGGGAATGGGGAACGATCGATTCGAGCCATGTCTCGATCGAGGACTGTCCGAATCCATACATGGCTGGCTGCGGGCCATGACAAAGTGCGGAATTAATGGCAAACATCCTAGCCCCTTGTCTTTTGTAACCCCTCCGAAACAACTAATGGCAAAGTTATATGCACACTCTATGCACGCCGAAACGAACTAAATAGCTTTCCTGCGAACACAGGGTCCAAGTGCGATATCTACCTACGGGTAATAGGCAGCTGACCTTGCAAATGTCTGTGGGAGAATGTCTGACCTCCGGTGCAGCGTCAAAGCAGAGCAAAACATTGTGTTCAGCTTATGCACGTCACCCTGCGACTTTCACGGCCCTATACCGCAATCCACTTACTCCCCGTCCACGGAGGGAGAACGGCAAGGCCAGTAGCATGACGCGGGATGGTAAATAGATGTACAAATACGAGGGTCGAATGGATGAATATGGGGCGATCAACGCTTGTTTGAAAGTGACAGGACGATCCCACTTGTCGAGAACAGATGCTAAGCCAGCAGGATCTCCACCTCACGGAGAACACCCCGTTTAGGGTTCAGAGATTCAACGGTTTGGAGGAGGGAGAGATCTTCATGTTTCCGGAAGTTGACCGAACGGCTATCAGCTAGGAACACCATCATATCGTTACTCTTCAGGCAATAGTAGCACCCAGATATGAGCTGTTTTACAGCAGTGAAAGCTCTACATATGAGCCCATTCTTACGATATATCAGATCCAATCAAGGCAGGAATGGAAGATCAACAGGCGTATCTACCGTGCACTCGCGGCCAACTACCGTTTCCCCGCCCCCGAGCCCCCAAAACACCAATAACAGTCGTTACCAGCCCCCAACTCTGACCATCCCAACGCTGTGCTCGCAGTAGGCCCTCAATCCACATTTTCACATATTACCCGAAAAATATTGTCCGACGACAGGAGGTCTTTCCCATCCCCAACCTACTGCTGCATGCCTGGCAAGAACTGCTGTGGTGCAGAAGGGTCAGTGCTTCATGTAGGCACACCTCCCGAGAACTTCCGTCAAAGAGAAAACAACGCGGCCAGGTCTGCCCTGTCATTCAAGGTTGGAGATGATGCAGCTCAATACCGTGCCGCAGAGTGCATGCTTACCGCCCGTTGGATCCCTCCGTCGCTCCTTCTCAGCGGTGAGCATCCGCGGGGGCATCCCGCTCCCGCCCCCACCCTTGCGCCGGGCGCCATACGGTTCGGGTTCGGCACCTTAGTAGAAAAGCCGAGGGGTGACGAATCTGTCTCTCCTATCCGTCGGATCGGCGTAGGTGGGCTAGAGGGAGTCGTCAGCGCTTGTACGGAAATAGAACTGTACCTGAGAAATGAGAAGTGAACCAACATTTTCATGTCATGTTTGCTAGGGACAGAGACGCTCGCTCCACTCGTGGGTCAGGGGGCCCCTTGAGGTCCACTGCCAGAGCCTGAGGGTATAGTTCAACCCCGTCAGCTCTGGACCGCACAGACAGAGGGGACGGCTATGAAATCGCGATCATTGGGTCCAGGTGAGATAATATGCGTATTCGCTGGCGTATTCGCCCTTTGTAAGACGGCGTAATGAACATCAATCACCAAGTCACCTCACTCATCTCAACCCGCGTCTCGGATCAATGATCCAGTTGTCGTTGAGCACAGTAATTAAACCACCACCCAAAAAAAACTCGGTAGTGCCATTGCCATCCAGATCTGGCAAGACTCTAACGTAACAGAGTGCCGCATCTGCGCCAAAAAGCCTTTCTTCGCCAGTTATCAACACTTTCAGCCTAAAACTCCCCGCAGCGCGGCCCCTAGCACACGCGATTGATGGAGCCAGGCAGCGGAGGGCCAATCCTTTCTGGTCTAGAGGGGATATTGCCGTGCTGCCAAGCCCTATCTCCCAGGCCCCCCACCCCACACTTCCTCGCTCTCCGCCCCGCCACGGGCCTTCTCCGGCGATGTAACGCTGTCCTGGGTAAATCCGACTCGGGGAATCCTTTCTCCTCTCCTGACAACCCCTGAGGGTGTAGTTGGTCTAGTTGGGGGTAGCCCGGCAGGGCATGTTTCCCAGTAACTCGTTTCCTAACGGGGGATTCCCTGCTCGTCAGGGGCAGGGAACGGCTGCATGGCCTACTTTAGATGAATTACCCCCCACCAGCCTCCTCTTTCATCGCGCGTGGGCAACGTGGATGCTGAGGCGTGGTGGGAGATTTACGTAGCACCGTTTGGTTTCCGCCGCATAACCGGACCAATTCGGGGGGGAGAGCTCTTATGTCCGCGATAGTAAGGGTAAGATCGCTGATGCTACCAAGTGTGGAGATTTACGAAGGTGGAATTGAGCCTGATCTGATGGAGGATGAGAAAGGAAACACTGATCCTCCTGAATCGCTCCTCCTGAATCGCTCCTCCTGAATCGCTCCTCCTGAATCGCTCCTCCTGAATCGATATCGATGATCCTGCGTGAGTTGTGGCGTAAGGACGGGGTAGACCACCTCTACAGTAAGACATGACCAACGAAATCCCCTTCTTTCTCTGCAGTTTGGGGAGGCCTGCACCCACACCATCCACGGTACACAGACGTAGACATGGATTCATGGGAGCTTGATGGTGTCCCCCTGATGCCACGTTCTGCACCTGCAGATCACCCCGCCCGATCTAGCGAATGAGCAACCCGCCGCCTCGGAAATTATCCTTGGGGACTCCCACCACTGCCAAACCGTCTAGGGTTGCATCCAAATCAGCCCCGCCCTCCTGCTGTGTGTATTTGCGTGCTACATCGGGCGCTACTCTCCTCTGGCCATCGGACGAGACACCGCTAACTCCACCCTTCGAGAAGTCATGGGTTGTAGGGGCTACTGGCGTTCTAGTCCATGTGGATGTCTCACCTGGCTTACAGTTCTCCCCCCACTTCACGACAGACTACAATTTTCATCCACGTATCAAACGACTGTGGTTGCGAAGGAGCGCGAAGCGTCGCGCCTCAATACTGCTTTGGAGATGAGATGGGACAAGCTCACGACGCTTCGTAGATTATGGAGCCTGCAGCCCTCTTGAGGTGCAGTTCCCTCTCCACGGTGAAGTAGTTTGACGATCAGGAGTTGCTTGGTGAGCGGGCGAGGTTCATGGGCCTGTCTCATGTGGTGGTCAGCTGAAACCCAAAGGAAGGTTAGGGCTGCGTTTTGAAAACTCAGTAGGCAGAAAGTGGCGCGACGGAGCAAGTCGCAAGGGCTGGGCCTTCACAGAGCCTGAAGCTTCAGGTACGTAATTGTTTGAGAGCCCTGTGCCACTATCAGAAATAGAGTGCCGATGACATAGTTGTGCCTGTTCCTCGTGGCTGTTGACGATAACCCCACGCGCCCATTCTGCGACATCTCCCAGAATCCCTGGCCCGGTGTGGCTGTTTCGGCTCCAGCCTTCTACGAAATCTTAAGAGATGCATCACGTGTGCTGCATGAACTGGGTCCGTGAGGTTGCGGTGGCATGGTGGTGTGCAGGAGCCAGCAGTTCGTGGTTGCAACACATCCATCTCGATTGGGACCTGAGGTTGCGTTGCATGTAGGGGAACGCACCTGATGCGGACGGTAGGGATCAGGTAATGAATATTCCCCTCGTTTGAACCTTCATCGACAGGGAAAGGGGACGAAAGGAGTTTGCGGGGTTAATGATCGAGGCTGGACAAAAGAGGGGTTTGAGTGAAAATTTGAAGTAACCGAGGGTATTGGATTGAGGGGCTGGGAAGTTGGTCGACGAGGTTGATTTCGGCCACCCCGCGATTCTAGATGAGTTCGTGATGAGCGCAGTTGGTGGTGGTCTGCCACCAAGGCAATAAATTGATGAAAGTGTGGAACCGTTCGGGACACGCGGGACAGCGAGAAACAAAGGATAGGGAGGCTCGACCTCGGGGCGCAGTGATGGTGAAACAGTAATGGCCTAGTAGGAGTTTTGTATTCAGCGGAGGCTCACTCGGCCGCCAATAGTTAATTTTGGCACTTGCCAAGCGCGCTTGAAAGACTAGACGCAATGAGCCCCATAGTCGTCGCGGTTGTTTTGCCCATATCTGGTGAGGGAGGCGTTAAAAGGGGGTTTCTGGTTTGTAAAGCACGCTCTTCAATACGCCTCTTTGGTTGGTAGGTAGGTTGTCCAGATGCTGAAGTGATTTGTGTGAGGTAAGAGCCAGTGCACGGCTTTCAGTCCAGTCTGCCTCATCTCCATGTCCTGCTTTCTAAGCTAGATGTCTTTTCTCGGCCTAGATCAGGCATGAGAAAAAGGGGGAGGTCTGGCTGAGGCCTTGAGAATTCAAGGAAACCCCTTGGAAGCTACTAGTCAACCTTTCCGATGGCTGCCTTCGATGTGGATGGTAAGGTAAGTTGGGTTTTGCTGTTCCTCGATGTGTTGTGGCCCCGAGACAATATTTTCTCTTACAAGTCCAGTTGAGTGGTTTCCTTCCTCACATCGTAATTAAGCGTCGAATGATGCGTACTGAGAAGAGTATTTCTGGAATAGGCCTTTTTCTTATGTCTTTGTTATCTTGAATTTACCTCGGCAGATTCCTTGATGAAGTCGTTTTTGCCCCCTTCTCACATGCTGAACAAAAAGCGTGTCTGACAAGCATCAGCTCCTCCTCCCAACACAAGGCAAGCAAAATACATCTTTACTTGCTCATTACCATTTCTTGCTGCACTCAATGGAGGTGTCCTTGAAGTCTCGGATGGCTCTTCTTCCGGTATGCATCTCTCGTCTTTTACCCATCCTCGGTATCCAGATAGTTCATATTGGGGGCCGAACCCCATTTATCCTTCTTCCACAATACTATTTTGTCATGTCATACCATTCTTGATGGCGGGGTTCTCCTATTGCTTTCTTCTTCTTGGGCAGGTCTCACCGCTGCTTTGCCCCAAGCTCGGTGCTTCTGATCTGGGCAAGTGATCCTAGATACACATAGACCACGCAGTCATGAAAACGCTGAGAATGCCATGTTCAGCGAGCCTCCTGGTCCTGGGTGTGTACAACCCCGCATTATATTGGTTTCCTGGCTACCATGTAGGGAGTCTCCCCTGAAGTTGTTGTCTCTGTTTTCTTATGTATTTCCGAATCCGATGGTCAAATAGTGCTTCGGGCTGCCACTTTTCGTATTCCGATTCACAGCATTTGTTTCTCATGCAAGGGAAACCTAGATTTATCACCGTTGGTAAGCAAGCATCAAGCATTCACAAGAGCGGAGATATTGGCCATGGAACAGCGGTAAGAAAACGGCTGCGTGGACTCATGACAGAGCTTTGACAAACACAGCTTTCGATAGCAAATAGCGGGAAGCACAGTCTTATAGATTCAGCAGCCTATAGCAGATCATCCAAGCCATCATCCACTCCAACACCCACCTCCAACCCCAGATCCAAGTCCAAACAGCCTCAACTAACAGCCTCAAACCCACGCACAGAGCCACTACCGACCACACACCCTTCTCTGACAAGAATAGCCACCCTCTCCTTCCCAAAGCTCCGAATTACCCATATTACCAACCTTCAAAAAAATCGCATATACCCTCCCTCGCGTCGCGGCTGACACCCGCTGCACCCGGCGCATTCAGCCGCCAGCGCCCGCCCTAGATCCCCGAGATGGATGCAGCCGCGCATTATCATATAAACAGCGGACGGGGATTCAGGATCTTGGTACTCGGGGACGCACGGTTGGGGATGGGTAGATATCGATAAGACGGGATGAGATGAGGTGCGGATAGATTCAGCGTTTCGTCTGAGGATAACTGCCGATGCGGGTAATATCTATCTGCCACGGCCCCCATCCCTTCTTCCAACGACGCGACAAAGCTGGCATCGCCGATTACATGCAGGAGGAAGCGGTCAGCGGTGTTTGTGCATTTTTCTCAAACAGAATGGCAGCATGGGATGTCCGATGTAGAGTGGATCACGCAGGTATATCATCATATTTCGTCTGACCGCCGCCGGTACGCATCGTAGCCATAGCCAACCCGGCCTCTGATCTCCCCGCCATTCCCATTATTACCCCATTACCCCATTACCCCGCCAAATACGTTCCGACCCCTCTGTATGTTTCCACGTTTCCTCTGAAATTATGTCCTCCCAGGTCTTACGCTGCATGCTGCCATCCTCCAATGGATATCTTCACCAACCCCAGCCCCTATATGCTCACCGCCTCAATGCGCCAGCGCCAACCTCGTAACCCAAACCAGGATCGAGGGAGAAAGAATTCCGCCACATGATTACTTCCAAAACGCCTAGAAAAGAGCAAAGCTATATGCGTCCATTGCTAATGACCTCTCGCTCCAACACCTCCACCTCACCGGTCTCAGCCGTCCGGCGCCGCTCCAGGATCCAGCGCTCTCCGGTGACGGGGTCTTCTTCTTTCATGTATGAGATGCTGTCGCTGCTACCTGTGTGACGGTGCTTCTTCAACTCTGCGCCTTTCTCTTTGGGTTTGTTGCCACTCTGGGGGAAGGAGATAGAGTCATGATCGAAATGCGTTGAGATGGGTGACGCGAGTCTGGATGTTGACTGGATATTAGACCGTGATGAAGTGGTAGAGCTGCGGTTCGCAGTTTGTACTGGGCCCTGCTGTGTCTGTAGCTGGGCTTTCATTAGGGGGTTCGGGTTGAACTGCGTCTCCGGGCTTGCATTCGGCGAGCTTGCCCCAGATTCTCGGCCGTAGTCGCTGGTTAGAGAGAATGTGCTTCCCTTCCTGCCGTGCTTCAATAATGCGTTGCCCTGTTGAAACTGATCTCGTGTTTCCACGGGACTGAGACTCGATTGCTGCTGCCATGGCGCCATCTGCCCCGAAGGACTTGAACCCGCTTGAGTTTGTTGCCATGGCGCCAGCTGGCCCGAAGGACTAGAACCCATCTGGTTCTGCTGCCACTGCCCTAAATGTCCCGTACGGCTCCCACCACTATGATCATCCCCTGGGCTCGCCACCGACGGGCTCCCTCCCCCACTAGCAGGTAGCGACGACTGGCTTCCTCCCCATTGCCCACGCCGCAACTTGAGCAGTGCGCTCAACGTCATATTCTCGTCCTCCTGGTCACTCAAGAGCCCCGCGAGCTGCGCAAGACCCGGGCTCGTCACCGATTGAGAGCCGTGGCTCATATTGCTCGCCAGCTGCGGCAAGCTCATTATAGAGTTGCGGTTCGAGTATTCGCTGCGTTCGGTAATGGGCGTTAGATTCGGCTCGCGCACGCGCCCGCTCTGGCTCCTGATAATCCCTTCAGCTCCACGGGGTCCAAAGAAGCCGCCATTGGCATAGAGGGCTTCGATGCCTGCGGGTGCAGAGTAGAAGCCAAATTCTTGACTGTAAAAGCCGTCATCGTCGAAGGCTAGGGCTTCGGCATTGGCCTCGGCGATGATGGGGTCGTCTTCAAAGGCATCGTCGTAGTCAAAGTCATCTTCTACACTGGGTGAGTAGGCATTGGCTTCGTTGGGGTCGCCCTCATACTCGTCACCGATATTGCCCCCTGGTGTGCTATCCCGGCGAAACCTGCCGCTTGCGGCTGCGGCATATGCTGCGGCAGCTAATGCCGATTGATATGCGCTGAGAGTATCTTGTGTCAAACTCGGAGCTGGCTGCAACTGTTTCAGGCTGTCAGCCTGAGGCTGGGTATCAGAAGGTACTGTCAACGGCTCAACTGGCAATTGGTCTTGCTGGGCTGTCTGATTTTGAGAGTCTGCACTTTCTCTCTTGCTGAGATTCAGTGAGTCGGTCGTGGTGTGGATGAGAGGCGGCGAGTACAAAGTGGGAAGAGAAGATAATGGTGCCAGGGGTCGGCCATATTGATCAGTATCATCATTATCGAAGATAGATTCATCAAATTCCGGGCCCTCTGGGTCATAATCGTTGTGATCAATCATGCCGTCATCGAAGTACATATCATCTTCATCCAGGACTTTCCTCGGAGCGATAATCTGAGATTGTCGATAAGGAACGAGAGGCTCGGTGACAGGCACAGGATCTTCGTCGAGCTCGAGGCCTTCGAGCCCCAGGCCACTAAGTTCCCGACTCTGTGCCGTATTTGGGGAGATTTCGGCGCCCTCGTAAGAAATTCCATTTGCTTCTTGTGGAGTTCCCTGTGCTTCTATTTCGGGCTCCCTCGACATCCCACGGCTGATTGGATTTCCATCCAAGTCTCTCGGCGTGTAATCATTTATAGGGTCCAGTGATGCCATTGGGCCTGTCTGCAAAGTAAACCCGCCAATACCCCACCGCTGCCCGAACATATCGTCGTCGTCATCATCATCGTCGTCCAGGTCGGCATTGACGCCGGGAATCCGTTCTTCCAATCCATCATCGTCCATCATGTTTTCGTAATCATAATCCTCTTCCTCGTCGAACACTCCAATATCTGGTTGCGGAGTTTCGCTCTGCTTTCTCAATGCCTTTTCTCTGTGCCTGTCTTCTAGCAGCTTTTCCTGGCTAGCTGCTCCCATCATATCGAAGCTGAATCTAGACGAGTTACTCTTCATATGCTTCATGGTCGATGAGCTGTCTCGGTTCGAAATGAGAGAAGCATTTCGTAGCTGGCGTTGTGAAGATAAAGATGACGATGAATATTTGGAATGTTTGCGGCGGCTGCTGATCGAGGCCTGTCTGACGGTTTGGGTGTCTTCGTCCTCAAGTAGCCCTGTGTCGCTACTGCCAGATGGGCCTGTCGATTGGAGGCTTTCCTGGGGTTTATTTTGTGCTATTTCGGTTTCTGGGGTATCAGGTTTAGCGGCGTTCGCATCTGGGGTGCTTGCTTTGGTCGATTGTGCTTCCCTGGCATACGCCGGCCGTGGCGGCATCGCCAGGTCACTAAAATCGTTTGCCTTTCGAACATGGGGTCCAGCAGCCGGATACTGCTCGTCCTCGAAATCCTCTTTGAAGGCGGGCGTGTGAGGACTCCTCTCCCCATCTTCAGGCGCCTTCCCCTTTTTGACATCAACCTGAGGCTGTCCAGTCTTCGCTTCAGCGGGCCTTCCATGCGAGACAGTGGGCCTCGGCCTCGGCGCGCTGAAGTCGTGAACCTTCGTCCCGCGGATTCGGGGATCATAGTCCGATGGACTGAGCTGGGTGGGGAAGTTCCCCGGCGGGACCGATAGGAGCTGCGGCACAGGCTGCACCGTCCTACGGCGCGCCAGCAGTGACATGGGGTTCAGAAGGTTCAGCCTTGTCTTGCTGGAGCTCTTTTGCGATGCATCGAAGGTGGATATGGGGTTCGCCGGCAGTGTTGGCGGCGGCGACGGCATCCGGGCTCCCATTGGTCTTCGGGCAACATGGGCGTGGGTCGATTGAAGGTCTGCGGATGTGACAAATGGCAATCTCCCAGCACCTTGACCCTGCCCTGACGGCTGCTGCATTCCAGTGCCTGACTGCCCATAGCTGTTCTGGGGGGGGTATTGAGGCCGTTCTGATGAATATAGACCTCCATTCGACAGGCGTGATATGGGCACCTGCTCGAAGCTCTTCGGCTCCGTCGGTTTTGTTGCGCCATTCGGTCTAATGGGTATGTGCTCGAAGCTCTTCGGCACAGTCGGTTTGGCTGCGCCATTCAGTCTAATGGGCTCCGACTGTTCCTTCTCGGGCGAAGACACGCGGGCAATTGGAGGCAGCAACGGAGGGTTGTCTGACGGCGTGCGAGGCCGGTCTGGTGTGCTGTTGTCCTCCGGTTTTCGAGATGTGTAGGGATGTGAGTGTTGTTCCAGGGTCAGCTGTGAAGTGCGCTCAAAGGAGTGCGGCCGGTCCGAGATGGGGGAGACTGGATTCGAGGAGGGATTGCGCCTGTGCGGCTTCAGGTATGAGAACATGCTGGTCGACATGCGACAATCGCGTTGCAAACGTCTACAGTTATGTTAAAGGCTAGAGGGGTGTTTGGGTCAGCTTTGGTCAACCTGTAGGGCTGGTTTGATGCTTTCTTACATCGGGCATATTGGGTTCCCCAGCTTCGTATATCTCGCTCTATTGATCGTGTGTCGCAGTACCAAACTCAATCAGGGCAATTGCTGCCAGGAGACGAATATTCGAGGCTCTGTCGCCAGATGTCAACCTTCAGAATGGCTTGTTCTGGGGCAGATAGGGCATTTCGTTCGATGGGCGCAGTAATTATATTACAGGGCGATTTCAGGTCGTATACATCGAAGGATCGCAATCGTTCCGTAAGCAGTCGCGTGCGGTCGATTGCTCACTTCCTGGTGTTTGCGGGGTATATAAATCAATTCAGAATATACAAATCGAAGCGCTGTTGGTGATTATACAGCTTTACTCGCCATTAAGTAACTGTGAAGTCGTCAGTGCCAGATATTTGGTAGCATTTCGAGGTTACCATCAGCCGCATCAAGCCCCACTGTCCCGCTGCCACGGCGCAACGGTGCCACCGAACTTCGTCAGCAGCTAGCGTCGCAATCGGCATCCGCATGCAAACATGAAACGCCTCATTTCCAGCACTCATTAAAATATACGAGTGTTTATTTCTCTTACTTATCTTTTATCAATTTTTCACTGGTAGCCCAGTTGAGGCCGAGGGATTCTTACACATGGTACTAAAACATGTCTTAAAAATATCTCTGATAGCTCGTAAAACCGCTATTTGGACCAAACAGCCATATTCCGAATGCGACTTCCTAGTCCTGCTCAAAAGTCCTACAGAGCTGTGATGCATACTATCACTGTCTACAGTTACCGTAAGTAAAATAAAAGCTCGTTGATCACTCGGGGCTGTAGTCATCTAAGCTAGCTACATGAGAAAATATATATATATGTTCCGGCCCAACCACCAATATTACCCATTCGTGAATGGGCCGGCCCATTCACCAATGGGCCGGCCCAACCGTAAATGCGGCCTAACTGTCAATATGAGTAGCGGTGTAGATAGTATTATAGAAAATTCAACTCCTACGTCCTACAACTATAGTAATTATGGCTACTATTGCTTTAATCAACCCGTTCCCAAACGACGTACGCACTGCTTTTGAAGCATATATAAGTAATCCTACTTACTATAATCGAGAGCAACTTCCACATACAAAATGGCACCAAATGCATACTATACTATAGAATATGTTCCGGCCCTGCCACCAAGTAGGCCAGTTGGCCAACTGGCCGGCCACTTGGCCAATGGGCCGGCCCTGCCACCAAGTTTTCACTTTGCGAATGGG
>KV454736.1:0-42118 GCA_001662585.1 Pseudogymnoascus sp. WSF 3629
AGAGTAGATTCTAAGCTATAAGGTTAGTTCTATACAAGCTATAGAATGTTCTCTCTTACTTAAATCTATACTTAAGAACTCTAACCCCTCTAATAGTTAAGCATGACAATTAGACTTTAAAGACTCCTTAAACTATAAGGGAGCTTGATTTTCAAACAGAGCATATTAAGAACCATGTTATATAACATTAGAATAGCTCTCCTACCTTAATTAATGATGTACTAAGCTAGCTTGCTAAAGGAGCTTAGGTTATGATGCATTCTACTGTTCTACTTAAGGCAGAAGTTAAGGCTCTACAAGCAGCAAATGAACAGAAAAAGAGGAGGGAAAGGAAGCGTAAGAGGCGTATAATGCAAGGGGGTAGTCTCTCCGTATGAGAGGGAGAGGATATACTTCAGAGTGCTGAGGTTGATGCTCAAGTCCGTACGGAGGTAGCAAGTGAGACTACTCGGCAGGTGGGTTCTACAGGCCGACAGAAGCGCTATGGCACTTGTGATAATATAGGGCATAATACCCGTACATGTGAGAGGCGCCAGGAATCAATTGCAGTTGAATAAGGGTCATAATATAGGGTGGTGGTGTAGTAGTAGTAGGAATAGTTATATTTTGGTTGTTTTTGTGGCCACTCGCTTGCGGTGGCCACTCGCTTGTGAAATACGTTAGTGAGAGTGTGTTTGGGAAAGCCGATTTCGGGTGCTACTGTGTAAACGGATATATTTACCAAATCAATGCGCGAGGGCAATAACGTGAACGTAATTCTCTGGTAGGAGGGGTTGGAATATTCACGAGTGGCTACAGAATACGACCTATATTAAAATTCGGGGGGGGTGGGGGTCCTCCATCGCTCTGAAGTACACCTGCTAATCTGGAAGATGAGGGATGGCTCGCCACCTTGGGTTGTTTTTGCTTGTGCAGGAAGTGGAGCTTTTTTTGTATGCTGAATATCCGGTCGTCTCTATGCCCTGGATTTGTCCATACGAGGACGCAGACGTCGCCCTGGAGTTTCTCATCAGCCGGCTTGTTCGCCTGCACCTGAAGCTTTAACGCATTCTCCAGGAGCGTGTCTGGGCGTTAACCCAGTTCATCTGATATCCGAAGAGCGTTCCTCATCGCGGCGGCAGATCTGCACACTTGATTCTAATGTATTCCCTCGCCCGTTCATTCATTGCATTTATGAAGAGGACGCCTTCCAAACCGATCGGGTTCCGATCCATCGTCTGTGACATCTGCGCAGACCGACATGTTCGAGATCTGCTGAAGGATCGTAGGAATTGACAGAAGATTAAGCGGAGGACGAATTACTTCACATCCCTTCCCCTGGTCAGAAGGCTTGAGGATGTGTTTCTTTTCAATTTATGAATTAAATGTTGCTGGTTTATCTTACTCTCCTGCGGAACGCCTTGAAGTGTTCCTGTCTGAGGCAAAATTATGTCGTAGAATTCTGAGAACCACCAGACAATATGCTAGATAATGTTGAACTACAGCGTTGGCGATCCGTAACGTAGAATAGTAGACGTAGAATGGTGTATCCGTGAATGCATGTTTTATTGATCTAGCTACCGTGTCTACTATATATACGTGTAATAAGCTGAGCTCAGAAGGCAGCTACAACTGTCTACTCCCTAATTAGGAAAGTGTGATCCTCCGCGTGGTTGTTATGGATATTAGTCGGCACGGCTCACGTGCTTCCCTCCGGGCACAGAGTGAGAACTCCACAGATAACAATATAAGCAACCGACATGTATTTTAAGTAAGGCGGCAGCATTACCTCCTCTATCCTGAAAACTCTGGAGTCAGGACCTGGGACCACTTTGTCCGTTTCGGTTGAAAAGCTGATGCCTGTAACGATCTGGTGATTCCGGACTTTGGCATTCTAAAACAAATGTTGGTAATATTTGACCCGTCACCTTTATAAATGTCAAAGCAGGGGTTTAAATACCACGTGATATTCACTCCCACTGACCGCTGGCTTACCCCGGACTCATATTACCACCACATCGTAGAATAGAATACTCGTAGAACAATCGAGTCAATATATGGAATATGAACCCTGCCTTTGACGACGGAGCTTACGAGCTCTGTGATCACTATTCTAACAGAGTATGAAAGAGATAACTGATAATAATTTTCAGTGCGAGTCACTCAGCCCCGATTTTTATTGCCAAGAGGGGCACTTTGATAGAGTTGGGTACTGCGCCATGCGCACCGATAACTTATGCAAGATATGATGTGATAAAAGGACAATTGATCTAGCCCATCAGGGGTTAGCTCAGCTGACCCAAAAATGCTCCACCTACGTTCTGCCTGCTCTTCCTCCTCCTCCTCCTCAAGCCCCGCTAGCACCAACGCTAGCGCCAGCACTAGCACCAAGTCCAGCCAGGCCCCCCGCACCAAGCTCGCGGGTGAGTGGCTGGACTCCAATCAATAGTCCAGCCGCCTTGGCTGCATCGCCTAGCCCTCCCCCCAGCCCTGCATCTCGTCGTCGCACCCGCTCTCCCTCTCCTCCTTGCCGTCGAATCTGATTCCGACACCGCTCGCCCTCGCCCTCGCCCTCGATGCCGCCTGCTCCTCTGCCTCGAGTCCAGCTTTTCGTCCGGCGTCCGGTAGCACCAGATGTCGAAGCTTAAGAGTAGGTCGCACCTGCTAGTACTTTCGATAGTACTATCGCGCCTCATTTCTCTGCCGCCCATCGCGGCAGAGAAATGATCCGCCCCTCTTCCAGTCGCACTAGATGATGAAGCTACGACATAGTTAACATTAGCACGACGGCTAGAAGGGCGTGGTTCTGGCAGTGTGATCGAAATGCCTCGATTTATCTCTGTGGCGACGCTGGTATAAGAAGGCTCTGTCTAGTCTAGTAAGCCTTCAACTTTGGTCATCGCTTCTTGCAACACCCAAAGCGTCTAAGGTCGCCGGTGATCAGGGATAAATAATGTAGAAAGTAGTGACCAAATAGATAGCACAGCGGAACTCCAATGACAAGAGGCTTGATACGGCGTGATAGAGACAATTCCAACACGCGAGACAGAAGCTAGAGGCGAGAGGCTCGAAATAGGGCGGAGCTGAAAATCTTGCCTGCGTCAAGCTAGCGATTTACCCACCAGTCAATTCTTCCCGTTTGGGCGATATATTGGCAATTCTGTGGGTTGCGCGGCGCCAAACACCCTCGCTCAAAAATGTCAGCTATGCCCATTAAAGCTTGTCACAATTGGCAACGGGTTGTAAGAAGCGGCTCCGAGTGGCAGATGCAGGAGCGTCTCTCCTGAATGGCAGACGAGTTTCTGTACATAAGATGTGACCTGCACACTTCTGCTTCCCCATTATCAGTCACTCCTTCAAAGTTCTCAGTCAATCCTTCAAACCTTTCAGGTTTTGTTTTGTTTTAGCGGCTTTGGCTGCGTTCCGCTCCTTGAATAATATCAACATGATTTCTACTCATCTTCTTCCCTTCCTTTTGGGAGCTTTAAGTGTCTCTGCATTGCCAGCACGAGATACCCCAACTTATTCCAACTCATCTGTCGCCATTCTTAGCGATCAAGCATTCGAAGTTGTTATTGTATATGTTAAGCCTGAGGGAGAATGTTCGGCGGCGATTCAATGCCATGCCGATGGGCCTTTCGCGTCTAGTACCTTGGCCGCAACTCCATCAGGAACGTCAAAGATTACCTTGGAGTCATCAACATTGTCTGCTAATGAACCGATCTTCTCACAAGCTGGAGAAATTACCCGGCTTCTCCCAAATATCCACTGGAACACCAATACCGCACCTGCCACAAACGTCATTCCCTTATCCGCCGGAAGCGGGTCACCATTCTACTATGGAAATCCAGGCCAGTTGAGCTTACATTGGCGTATTGCAATTTAGTTACGTCTCAGCTAACTCCAGAGCAGATCCCTCCAAGCATGGCTACTTCGGCTTTCTCACGTACTTCTTCACTTCACCATCTGTGAATCTGGACCACTGCGACCACATTTCGAATATCACAGCCTCTTCCACAGGGTTTGACATCGAGTTCGCTACCTCTGAAGCGTACGATTATGCTCTTCAACACTGGTCTGAGGATGAAGACCTCATCTTGGTCACGTTCACGGAGGGATGTGCGGACTATGAAGGTGGCGAGAGGTGTTACCTCAAAGTCACAGGGCTCGAATTCAATGACTCGGGGGTTGTGGCCGAGGGTGAGTTCTGCGATACAAGTAATATCATCTCAAAGGGTGAGACCGAGTGGGGTTGGTGGATTCCTCGTTCCAATGCCACTACCTACGGATCAAGCCCAGGTGCAAGCGGACCTAATGTCACTTGGACCGGGCCTTCGAGTAACTCTACAGGGTCCAAGTCAACAGCATCCTCTACTTCCGCTTCCGCTTCTGCCTCTGCCACTGGGACAACTTCAGACAGCTTTGCCGACGCAAAGTCAAGCTGTGTTGCTCCTGTCGATACCGTGTATGGACTTCCAACCGCCTGCCTTGGAGATCTTTTCGACCAAGATCTTGACGATGAACTTGGCTACCTTGATAAGCTGTCATCCGCGGCGTATGATTTTATCAACTACTTAGCTCCCAACGTCGAAGACAACGCGACTCCCACGGATGAAACTGCTGTGGATGATTTTGGCAATGCCATCGATCTGACCACAGTGAAGAGACGTGGTCTTACGAGACGAGAGAAACTCGAGACACGTTGCTTTTTATGTTTCATAGGGACAGCTTTCCATGCCGTTACCCACCCCAGTGAAACTCTTAATGCGCTTAAGGCAATAGCCGTAGACATCACTACCGTTTCAGGATCTGTCAACAAAGATCTCAGCTTCATGCTTCCCAATCCTGCCAATGCAGAAAGTAGCAAGCTTCAGGACCCAAGCACTAAGCAAGTTCAGTCGCCATGGGGAGACTCCGTTCTCATTAAAGCATTTGGAGAAGCAAGCACTACCGGAGCTGATGGTGTGCATGGTTACATGAATGTACGTTTTCATAATGGCATTATTTCAAATGTAAAGCTAATTGAGAATTTTAGGTCTTCTGTGTTGGCTGCGGTGTTTCTGGTGCTGCAAACGTTGCAGGTCGGGTAAGCTGGTCGCCGGCAGGTATTAGCGCAGGCCAAATCGAGCTGAAGGCGAACATGAAATTCATCCTCAAGATCGGGATTGACGCGGAGATGACATATCAGAAGGAGTTCTCAAACACCCTCCTCAAGATGGGCCTGCCGGGATTAAGCTATGGTGTTGTTCAAATCGGACCCTGGATAGAAGTCGGCACTCACGTAACCTTGGAGGCTGATGCCAAAGGTCGCCTACTCGCTGGTGCTGAGATGGGTATCCAAGCCGCACATGTTGTTCTCGACTTCGTCAACCCCAGCAATTCCGTGAAAGACGGCTTCGAGCCTTACTTCAAGCCCGTTTTCGAGGCTGAAGGGGATATCAAGTTGTCTGCCACTCTTGGTTTGCCAGTGGGCTTCAAATTCGGCATTTCAATTGCTGGGTGGACCAAGAGCATCGGGCTTATTGATGAGCCGTCTATTAAAGGAACCGCCCAGGCTGCTGCGGCTGCTGCGTTGACGTCAAGCAACACATTTGCGGCGGGCTTCACACCTGTGAACGGTTGCACTGGTATCAGCACTCAGCTCAGCTGGAGGAACAAGCTCTATGTTGATATCACTGGACGTCCCCAGATGATGATCTATGATACCAATGACAAGTTATTGTCCCAAGTCTGTATCAGGTAATTTCCCCATTATGATACACACAGATCTATGTTACTTACTTGATTGTAGTCTCCCTGCGCTGCCAGCTACCGTATCTGCGACAACCGTTGCGCCCTCAGCGGCCACTAGTTCGACCGACTCAGCTGCTATCGGAACAGACTCACCAACCACTACTTCAGAGTCAGCTCCGGGCGCTACAGATTCCCCTACTTCATCAGAAGACGCCACAGCAACTCCCATATCCACAGATGAACCTCTCCCAGACGCAGCTGCAACTTCCTCTTCTTCTTCAGACGCCGAAGCTACAACGACCAGCGCCGAGGATCCATCAGTTCCGACCCCAGACACGACCAGCACCGAGGATCCATCAGTTCCGACCCCAGACACGACCAGCGCCGAGGATCCATCAGTTCCGACCCCAGACACTACCGCAACAATTATACCGAGATCTGTGCGCTATGGACTCGCACCAAGAGACAGCAGCAGCAGCACGGTCACTGATCTCACTTCTCTCGTTGCTTCCACAGGCGCTGAACTCTTGTATTCCCCCTCTACTCTCCCCAACGACCCATACAACGACACCGACGGCTACACCTATCAACAACTCACTGTACCCGACGGCTCTTTCAACTTCGTCTCTTGCGCCGACGGATCCATCTATGGAATCGGCTCCAGCACCCCAGACAGTAACCTCGTCGGCTGCAGCGAAATGTGGGCAACCTACAATGACACCCTAGTCGCCGACGGCTCCCAACTCCTGCTGTATTACTATTCCAACACCATGAACGCCACAGGCGTGTCTCGACTTCGCGTTGCGGACGAGGAATCCATGCCGAAGCGAGCGGTGACGGTCGCGATGGCAGCACTGGCAAATGACGGGAATTCCACAGATCAAACATACTACCTCGCTTTCGACGAGTATAACAACGTCTACTACCCCGTTCTCTGCACATACACCGACGGCACAGCAAGCAAGTTGTTCCTTGCGGCTGATCCGGTGGCTGGTGTGACGATGTTGCAAAGTGCGGCTGTGGAGTTTAGCATTACGGGAGGGAATGTGGGGTCTTGCTTTGCAATGCCTGTTATCATGGGTAGTTGGGCGGATGCGGGGAGTTATTATGCGGTTGACAACTCGACTGCTACGGATGCGGATACGTTGACTTTGGATACTGGGATCGTTGAGAGGGCTAAGCTTACTTATTACAATGAGGGCACGATGTAAGGATCCAGGATGCAATGAGGAAACGAGGGGAGGAGGCGAGTTGGCGGTTGTTGTACACTTCTACTTTTCTTGAACATTTAAGATAATGTTTGTATGTATTATATATATTCCGACAATAGGGACATACATGAGAGAAGCCATTTCCCGTGATCGTCACAATGATCGTCGAAAAACAAGCACATGTCGTCCAGCGCCGAGGAAGGAGGAAGGAGGAAGGAGGCAAGGAAAGAGAAAAAAGAGGAAAGAATGTTGCAATATTACCCGAGCGTCGGGGATGTCCACCAGAATCGGGTGAGTATCCCACGGCCGAACAGAACTATCGCTTTGCCACACTCTGAGTAATGGCAGCCGGAATAGGGGCACCAACGTAGAATGCTGTATGTAGAACAGTATAACTTGAATCAATTTTCTAAGTAAACTATTCTATCTACTGGGCCTACGCTACTATTTGTAGGTCGCCGTGGGCACCAGCTCTGACCCTGAGCTCTGTCTGGCTCCGAAGCAAGCCGGAGCTTCGAAGGTAGGTCGATGTGTGGAAAGTTTGAGGAGAAATTAGGGGGGGTTAAACCCTATATATACACAGTTGTTATATATCTGACGATCTCCTGCTTAGTTGTGACACATTAAAGCTCAGGTACAATTCCTTTATATGTTTTGGGAATAATAAGAGCTTAATGGTGGAGCTGTGGCAGAGGAACTCTATCTTATAATAAAAGCAAGCCCACTGCAAATCAGGAAAGGAAAAAACGTTGACGTCAAGGAACCATTCTCAACTTCTACAGCAATTCTCAAACTTTGTTTTATAGAGCAACTTTATCTCACTATTCCCGTTTAGCAAACATCTTCTAGCTTTTGATTAAATATGCAAAGCATCAAGCAGTAACTTATTCGTATTGTCGACTAAGTAATCTCCCTGCTATAGTAGCCCCCTTGCCTAGTCCACAGCTCTATCTAAAATGTTGATCCGTCTGATGTAGTACTCAACAATCTCCAAGCGCCTCCTTTGCCTATACAAGTCGAATAGACGTATCCACACTGCTATTGCCTCATCGACTCGCCCGTAGATCGGTCATGTATCAAGTACCTGGAGGCTTTCGACCTAGTGGCTCATGATGTAGCTGCTCTCTTCGCCATTCTTGAGGTTATAGGAGAGAGCGTGGCAGATCATGGTGTAAATCATGCAGTAGCTGAATCCGCGACGAAACTCCTATCAGCATCTAAGAGCTATGTCTCAAATCTACAGACTTTGGTGACGAAGTATGAAGACCTCCCTATAGCAAGCCAAAGGGTATGGTTGCGCACTATGGGAGGGGCAGAAGAACTAGTTGGTCTTCGAGGCCAGCTTAGGGAAAACATTCATTCATGCAGTGCTCTGAATAAGAATATTACTAGATATGTACATTGGCTGATTTATGTTGATAGATGCTTCAAGATGGTATGGAAATCAATCCTAGTTTTCATTTGCTAGTCCTTATTTTAAGCTCAAAAAGAGTTCTAGAAATAGTCCGGAAATTCATGGTAGAAGTTAGAACGGGCCAACGGAAAGATTCTATCTTGTCTAAAGGATCCGCATCATTAAATGTAGAAGATGCCACCACGAGGGATCAGATACAACAAGAGCTTGAAGACGTCGGAATCTCCTGGCAACTTTTCAGCCAATTCCATTTTTTGATATTGCAAACGCTCATTACCGAAAGGGACTTGCCACAACAAGCAGTTCTCAAAGCACCCCCTAAAGAGTCTCGTGTCACCAAGGTCTTCCAGAAAATCAACATCGACCGCAGTCCGTCTGAAAAGCCTCAATCCCCAGGTCCTTCAGACACATCAACGCCAGTAGTCGCAACGAGCAGCCCCTCCGGTCCTTCAAAGATGGCAACGCCAGGGGTTGAAAAGAACAGTTCCCTTGGTCCTTCAAAGACACCAACGACAGTCATTACACAGACCACCTCCCCCGGGACAATGCACGATCTAGTCGTAGCCATCTCAAATGACGATCTCTCTCGAGTGGAAGAATTCCTTGACCAAGGCTTCGATATCAACAGCCGAGACGAAAGCGGCCGAACACCACTAATCGTCGCAGTTGGATACGACAAGGTCGATATCGCCGAGCTCCTCCTTCTCCGAGGGATTGATGTCAATGCCAAAACATTCCACAGCGAGGAGACGGCCTTGATATCTGCCTGCGCGTCTGGGCGGGATAAAATAATAATGCTGATTTTGGAGCAGGGAATGTGGATCTTGAGGCGAGGGATAGGAATGGAAGGACTGCATTGATGAGGGCAAGTGCGCAGGGTTATGATAGGGAGGTCAAATTCTTGGTAAAAGCGGGGGCTGATCTTGAAGCAAAGGACAAGAATAATAGGACTGCATTGATGGAGGCTTCGCGATTCGGTCATGACCAGAATGCCCGCCTTTTAATTAAACTTGGAGCGAAGAGGTGGTAATGAAGACAAAATGCCCCATATGTCTGTAATTGGTCTCGCAGATTTTTCGAGATGTGTTTGCTCAGGTGCGGTCTCAATGGTAACATTCTCTTCTCATCGAGATCACTGTGCTCCCCGCCTTGGAAATGTAGGCACAGGAATCTACCTCACAGTCCTCTTAACCACAAACTCCGCCTCTCCCTCCACCACCGGGATATCCTCCGTTTCCACCTTTACAACCACTGCATTTGGTGGACCAGTCTTAATCTCCTTCACCATCTTCTGCAGTTGCTCCTCGTTGCCTTGGGCCTCGCCTTCGATCTAGTGGATTTGTGAGTATGCCGTCTTGCCCGAATCTTAAATATGGTGTGGTACGAGAAGCATCATAAAAAGCATCCGTAGAGATTTGGATAGGTAGAGTAACAGAACATACCTTTTCACCAGCTATATTCTGGATCCAGCCCGTGACTCCGAACTCCTGGGCCCGCGCCTGCGTGTGCTTGCTGTCGTGGCATCAGTTGCTAGTCACTTCGCTGGGTGATGGTGGAAGGATTTACCGGAAGAATATACCTAGGGATATTAAATAAGTCATCCGCTGCTATGGTAAATAGTAATAACTCACCTTGGACTATCCCTCCATGGATTCTGAAAGATATCTGGCCGGGTGAAACACATCAGCCTCGTTATCGAAAGATGATGAACTATCAGTAGATCATAAATTCAACCACTAGCACGAAGGATGTACATACTCTTTTATTCATCGTGAAGCTCCTCAAGTCAATATCTGATTTTCGCAAGGTTCAAATAAACCAGTACAATCGTCTGTTCACGTACCAACTCACTTGACAAGTAATCAACAACCCAAAGGTCTCCCCACTCCGTCATACCCCGATAAACCATCCGATAAACCCACCACAATCTTAGCGTCCACAGCCTCACCCTAGCGTCCTTCCCTAGCGCCCGCCCCCAGATTCCACATACATCATCCAGGCCGTTCTTTTCCACCCCATCCCATCCCATCTCCCCATCTCTTCCACTTCACCACATCTTCACCTCAACCTCCCCATTTTCCCCTCGCCGAATCGAAGATGGACACAGACGCCCCATCAGCCGACCAAGCTCCCTTATTTCGCCCCTCTAAAAAACGGAAAATCTATCGCCAGCGGGCCACCTCCCCGCCTACGACGGCGATCCCACCCCCCACCACCGAAGGAGCTACATCCTCCGCACTACCGCCCCAATCACCCACCGCCACCGCCGACGATAACGACGATGAAGATGCTCCCTCAACAGCAGCTATCCGCCGTCTCCTCGCCTCCCGCAGACAGCGGGGCGGGGGCGTCGAGTTCCGCGCCTCCAGTCCGCGGGCCGTAGACGATGAAGAGGAAGAGGGCGAGAGTGCGGTAGTCGTAGTGCGGCGAGAATCGCATGATGACGGACATAATGAGGAAGGCAGGTTAGCTATGGGAGGGAAGCGATTCGTAACGCAAACAGGGATGAGCGCCGAGGGGGTTGATAGGCATATGTACCCCCCCCCCCCCCCCCCAACCTTTCCATGGTAGTTGTAGTTGTATGAGTGAGGCAGAGACTGATGACGCAGGATGGCATATATAGATTCTGAACTCGCGAAACGCCTTAAACCCGCTGGCAGCAGCGCCGACACATCTACACCTACATCTACCCGCGCCACCACCGCAGCGGAAGATAGCGCCACAGCGTCGCAATCGCAACGACAGCGCCAACCCTCGCCGCCGTATCAGACAGCTTCGAGGGGGAAGTTAATGGAAATCGAACTCCCCCCCTCCACCACCCCCGCCCCTCTCCAAGCAGCAGTTCGCAAACCCCGACTCGGGCGCGACGGCAAACCGCTACGAGGGAAGAAGAGGAGGACGGAAGAGGATATCCGGCGCGACGCCCTGGTAGAAGCAGTTATGCGAGAAAACGGACTCGGGATCTACGAGCCCCCTCCCCCTCCTACCACCAGTACAGCCGGTGACGGAGAAGGGGATGAAGAGATAGCGGAGCGCTTCCGACGGGAGTTTTTGGAGGGTGTTGAGGATAGGAGACGTGGCGGCGGTGGTGGTGGTGGAGGAGCGGGGAGTGCAGGGAAGGGGAAGGTGGTGGGGAAGGGAGGGAAGGAGGAGGAGGGGTTGAAAGGGCCGAAGTTGGGGGGAAGTAGGAGTGCGAGGGCGGGGGTGAGGGAGGCGCTTTTGAAGGCTGAGAGGGGGAAGAGGTAGGAGGGTGGGGGGGAGAGTTGGATAATTGTGGTGTGGTGTAATGCTGTACTGTTACAGAAGGAAGTAAGAGGTTGTATAGTAGACGAGGGGGACGGGTAAAAATAGTCTCGGTGTTATCTTCATCTAACTGATACGAATGTCAACCCACACTCCACCTACGCTCTCCGTTCAGTTCTATATGCCTAGTCCCTCATCTATAAAAAAAACAATCGTCATAACCTGTGTCTGCCACTACATGGGCGAAACATGACGCGCAAGCTGGTGCCGCTTAAGCAGCTCAAATGCATCAAGATGGCACTCTCCCGGCAAGAAGTCGCCGCAACCTTTCTCCAAGCAGCAGAAATGAAGCTCACGCACCTCGCGAAAGCGCTGATTAACCAAGACGGATTCCTCGATGACCTGTGGCGTGCTGCCATCTAAGATGCGGTCTGTGGTGACGTAGACCATGCCATGGTGCACATTTAGATGCAGGTGGCATATATGCAGCATCAAGACTTTAAGAAGTCCGTTGTCCTTCTATGTTGACCCAAGATATCGAGATGCTTCTATAACGGTAGCGGGGGATGAGGGTGACGAGATTTTAGTGGTGACAACAGACATCGGCGGTGACGAGATACTATGCTAACAGTAGCACGCGCATACGACAGAAACCGTGCCGGAGAACGTGGTGTAAAATCTAATGTCGGGATCTTCCTGAGCTGTATAAGGTCTTCATAACCAGTTTCGCCCCGTCACTGAGCCTACAGTGCTTCGGTACCATGTCTAGTGTAAATGGGGCGGACCCAAATACTAGGTCCCATACGCCTCCTGCACCTGCATATTTTTTATGTTGATAATATTGTATTCCACGTCGTCGATGATAATGGCATCGCCCCGTACGTTGACCGTGTGTCCTCCATACTTCAGCTTATGGGCTCCTATGTAATAATCAACATATACTCATTCATTTTGATCATGCCCGCCGTCTTGCGCGATGAGAGGTGTGTAATCTCTACCCCGCCAGCCGCGAGAGCAACTTGGTATTCTTTCCAAGCTTTCTTCCTCGCAGTTGGGGCTGGTGTGTCGGTCTTCCGCCTCGCCTTCTCGTCTTGGTCGAAACATTGATAACGCAAGAGGAGAGCGAGGAAGTAGGGTATGGATTGCATTGCACTGTATGATCCTGTACCTTCGCAGTAAGCCGTGGCCTTCATTGCCTTGTCTGTCTGCCGAACTACACAGTCTGTTGTGTGGCTTCGATGTTATCCTGCTAAATCAGTGTTTGCAGGGAACCCAGACACAACCTGAGCAATCCCAGTAGAGAGCGAGTATGTATCATGCAATGATGTGGCAATATGTAAGGTGATCTAGCTAGCTAGCAATCTTGGGTATCGTCGAAATAGAACTCTGTCCCCTCCGCATGTGTGTATGTTGGTCGTATATGTACACCTCTCCTCTCCACAGGAGAGAGAGAGAGAGCACGGAACCACGCCGGCTCATCCCCCCCTCCTCCTCCTCTTCAATATTTGTAAAAAATTCAATCACATCTACAACCCCCCCATTTCCCAACTACCCTTTTATCTCCCCCGCCAACTCCCCCCTAACCCGTCCAACCCACTCCCAAACCGCGCCCTCAAACCCCCTCCAAGCCCCCTCCTCCGTCCCAGCAACAACACCCCTAACATCAACCGTAAGATTTACCTCCCACCTCAACTCGGCGGCTTTAATCCAGAACCTCAAATTCTCCGCACACCGATACGGTTTCGCCGTATCAGCATGCCACACGGGAATCGCTCCAAACGGCCGTTTCGACCGCGCCACAACCGCATTATGTAACTCCACCAGCACCTTCCCCGTCCTCAACCCCTCCCAGAAGGGTCCCAGCTTCACCTCCCCTCCCTCTCCCGCACCCGGAAACTCAGCATCCGCGTAATCCGGCAATACCACAGCGGGGGCCATGGCGCGGAGAAACGCAATCTCGCGAACGACATCCACCTTCCCCTCCCCAGCCCACAACCGGTCATCAAGCCACGTCCACGCGCGCCGCTCCTCCATCTCCTCGCGCTCGATGGCTTCTTCTTTGGCGAGCATATCCCACACCCCCTTTACCCAGTCACTCATCGTCCTTGCCTCCTCATCTCTCAGGCCGTGCGCGAAATTCCGCGTCGCCATGCGTCGGAGGACGTCCATTACTCCAAGCAGGTCAGCGCGGATGCGCCGCTCGGAGCGGATGGAGGAGAGCCGCGAGGGTTGCGCGTGCGATGTGTAGTACCGCCGCGCGGCGCGGATGGCGAGGGTGAGGATGTCGAGGATGTGCAGGCCTTGGAGCTCGTGCCAGCCTTGGTTTGGGTCTGGGTCTCGCGTGGAGGCGGTGGAGGGGTCGGAGGGATTAGAGGGGTTAGAGGGGTTGCTTGTTGGGGCGGGGGTGGTGATGAGGAGGGCTGTTGCGTCTGATTCTGAGCGGCGTCTGGAGCCGGAGAGGGAGAGTGAGGAGGGTGTGCGGAGGTGGGGGATTTTCTTTGCGGGGCCGGTGGCGGTGGAGGGGGAGGGAGGGGTGGCAGCTTCGGCTAGGGCTTGGGTTGCGGCGCGGAGGGAGGTTTCGAGGTCGGATTTCAGCTCGGCGAGGGTGGGGGGGCGGGGGAGGGGTTTGGTGCGGTGGTTGTAGGTTGAGACGGTGGGGGGTAGCATCTCGGCGTGCGAGGCGTCGGAGTCGTATTCGGATTCGTAGTCGTAGGTGTCTGGCTCTGCGGAGATGGGGCCGGGGGAGCCGAGACCGCTGTGTCGGCGGCGGGGTGTGAGGTCGGGGCTGCTGCGCATGGAGGAGTAGGTGTCGTCTTTGTCGGAGTGGTGGCTTGTTCTTCGGCCTGGAGAGAGGAGGCCGCCTTCGAGAGAGGAGAGGTCTAGGCCGTTGGGGTCTTTCCTTTTGGCTAGCTGTCCGCCTTTGCCGTCGAGGAGACCGGTGCGCGCGAAGTAGTATTGGAGATGGGCTATGCTGCCGAGGTTCATGACGCTCTCGCGGGACTGGGCGGAGGCGGCGAAGTTGGTGCCCTGGGGGCGGACGTAGCCCCGCCGTTTGGGGCGTTCGAGGCCGCCCATCGATTGCCGGGAGGTGTAGGAGGCGGAGGAGGAGCGGGAGGGGTAGACGGGCATGGATTGGCGCGAGGAGTCGGTGGTGGTGGGAGAGGGGCCGACGGAGGCGGAGCGCGTGGAAGAGGTGGTTGAGGTGGAGGGGGTTGAGTTGTAGTTATGTGAGGAGGGGGAGAAGGATGCTGGGCCGGAGGGGGGGAGCAGCGGTGAGGGCGAGGAGGAGAGGAGGGAGACATCTCCGCTGGGATCGGTTTCCTTTGTCGCCATGGTCGGTCGCTGGGGAGGCCTGAAAGGGTTTGAGGGATTGTGGTATGAGGTTGCCGCGATGGGCGATGTTTGTCGTGGTTTGTGAGGGAGATTGCAGGCACGCTGGAGCTTAGATTAAGCGGGCCATGAGCAAGCACCGTGGTCTGGGTGTCGACACTGGAGATGCCGTGTGTTGAGATGGCGTGAGATTGTGTAGAGGGAGTATATGAAGGTCTGGCTTGATGTTGAGCAGATGCTGGGAGTATGTACAGTTGTCGAGGGTTGTGTATGGAGTGGTAGATCGGAGGGTATTTGGTGATGTTTGTGGGGAGAGCTTGGTATGAGGGTTGATGGGTGGTGGGTGCTGTAATGGAAACTGCTGTACTCTCAGCACTGGACTGTGGTTAACGGCACACATTTAATCCGTAGAGTAGAGTACCTGGAGCTCCTGACGTTATAGATCGTCGTTGGTGTCTCAGTATACGTACACTGCATATATATTATGCATACGTAGTATAGTTAGAGTATATATACAGATATCCAGATATCCAGATCGATCACATATGATATTATGGCTTGTTATAGTCAGATATCATCTTCCCTCATCGATAGAGCTGTGAGCACGGAGCTGGTGGCAGCTAGATTAGATGGCTGGCACCTGCCAAATAAACCCTCTTCGGGATTTAACGGCGTACGGGGTCCAAATAAAGCCAACAATTAACGGTCGACTGTTAAGGTTCAGGGGTGGCAAGGGGCAGGGTCCAACTGTAACGTTAGCCACGTGATGAACATTGCTTTTTTAGCTTCGTGCCCCTCTTTAGAGTATTGCCACATTTTTGTGTTACTGTTGTGTTACTGCCACATCACGGCTCCATTGCTGAAAGTACGGCACTGTATCTCATACTCCGTCGACCGTTTCATGGTGTTTAGCCTCGTGGGACGGGTGTCCCGTATACTTTACAGCCTCTAGGATATAGTAAATATAATAAATATATAGTAGATACTACTATAACATCGATATATCTTCTATAATCTTAGTCGCAAGGTATTCTTTGTGAAGTTTCGTACTAGCTCATCAAGAACAATGTAGAAAGTTGCTCCATTTAAAACTGCATGCTCAACATCCCTTCATTCATTTTTCAGAACATCTTTATCCCCTCGAGCCTAAACCATGCCCTCATCATGATAGTAGAAGTCTCTCGAGCTACCTAAGCTTATCTTCAAAATAAAGAAGTTTATTCGAGATTGGATTAAAATCATTCAAAAGATTAAACAAAGACGGCTCATCAAATTCTCCATAAGCAGGGTTTCCGACATTGGCACAGTCCCCACCATCACATTCAAGAGTACCCCCGTCAGAGGTTGTCGTAGGGTCCCCAAAGAAGCTGTCGAGGCTTGGTCGGTCACCATCCTTGGGAGCAGTTCCAAGCAAATTACCATCCGTGAGATTCGGAGGGTTCTGGGGAGGATTACCAATCCAACTTCGGTTGGGTGTTTGCCTTTTATTAGTTAACTAGGTCTCGACTAGCAAGCTTGAGTTTTTTTAAACTTACGGTGTATCCCAGGGGTACTTTATGGCACCTCTCAAATGCCATTTTTTTAGCCGTCGTTTCAATTGATGATAACTATACCAAAGCTACCGTTAATTTACACGACTTAATGTAAGATATCCAAATGGCTTACCTTGGTTCAAATTCCCCTTTCTCAAAAATATTTCCAAGAATATACTTTATGTAGGTGCCCCAATCAGACTTAGATACAAGTTGTTGGATCTTGTCACGTCGACTCTCCCATTGTTCTGGGAAAATACGCAATTGCTTACGCGGCTGATTCATCTTAGGCAACATGAAAAGTAATCGAAATATATCTGTTTTCATATTTGCTAGCAATTTAGAAAAAATATATAATAACAATTGATGACCAGGTCGCCAGGGCGCCCTGGCGCGCCCTGGCGCCATGGCGTCAAATATGGCTTGTGAGGGAAAGATGACAATTTAGGGCCAAATATACCACTTAAATATAGATGACGCTAATTGTGGAGCCTATAAATTGCTGACCAGAACTGGCTTCTTGATGGCAAGAAATGAGGGTTGGTTGACTAGCTCAAGTTCGGCCTGATGACACCTGATGACCTCTTGTCCGGTTAACCTGTAGAGCCTTTATGCTGCCGACAAGAATTGGCCTCGTTAAAGTACTTAGAAACTTGTACACCAACACAAGTATATTTCATACCCCACTTCCTGTTTTATGTAGCCAGTTTTGGCTCCTCGGTAGACTTCAGGTGTTCTCTTTCGGTAGAAGGTACCGGCCGCCTAAAACAGCGTTGTGGTCCTGCTGAATCTAGCTGCCATAACCTCAAGAATTGGCTTTAATGTATAATGACTGGACACTTACTATCAATCTCCCTCTCTCCCCCAAATACCACCTCTCGACGCCTCCAATTCCATTCCTGGGCCAGCACATTCCCAGCACATGCAGCACTGGGCCCACCTAGCTGGCCCCCTTCCTCGTGCAGACCCCGTGCAGGGCCTCCTTTCCAGCCGGCGGCGTGTAGGGTTAACAAACGGACTATGATCTGCCGGTCCCCTGTCTAGATTGCCGTGCGTGGACCATTTTATGCAGTGCACACGTATCTCGTCACTTTTTTTTATCATCAAAGTCATAGCTTCAGCGACCCGAGCCGAGGGGAGGAGGGGAGCTGTTGTTTATGTATTTTTATATACTCGTTATATCTTGCTATGGGTAGAGTGTTCTCCGTGGAATTGTCATGTCCCTGTCCTGGAATCTGTCGTGGTGAAGTGCTAAGAAGAGCCGGGATTGTGCTAGAATGTGTTTTTGTTATTTAGGGGTCATCTACGACCTAATTTGACCATACAACACCTTGATAGTGGAGATAACTCTGAACTCTGCAGTTAAATGCTGCACTGTGACATTTGTAGTTCAGAAATGACGCCCGATGGCTCCCTAAGAATCTCAAGGACTGGCCGCGACTGGTTGATTGTTCTCTTGGGCTGTTGCTGGGCTGTCCCCTCCAAGTCTCCAAATATTAAAATTTGGAGCTGCGCCCGTTTTTTAGCTACCAGATTTGGGGGTTCAACTTTTTAACACAACTTTTTAACACTACGAAGGTACATCCCTCCCAAGCCACCAACGCGTGGTTACTCAAGTACCCCATAGCCAATTACAATACAATTTCACTCCTCTCTACTCGTACTCATAGCCCAACGTTGAATTGAAGCTCATTTAAAATTCTAAAATATGCTTCCGGCCTATCCCATGTATTTCCTCACGAGTCCCTTACCCCCCTACCCCCCCCCAATTGACCCCATCCCTCCCCCCCAAAAAAGTCCCCCATAAACGAGACGAGTATTCCAGTAGTTACTCCTGGAATTAGAGAAGCGAAACAATCCTACCACCTCGAGATTTCTATACTCTACCTACTAATCTACTCTCCCGTATTATCATTCACAGAAAAACCCTCATTTCCTCTCTTTCCCCTCTTACTTTATTGTCCTTACCATCGAGAAAGAAGGCCATTATGACTTTGCCCTGATTCTGAACCCTTGTGCCCTTAGAGAGTGACCATGACCATCGGGTCTGTGGTACTTCCGCTTCTACGACGGCATGGATCATCCTCAGAATTAAAACCCACGCATGCAACAACAGCCACCACGGCCACTTCCACCTCAACTACCGACCGCCGCGTCTCCCCCAACCTCGACTCAACAACCTCAATCCAAGAGCGCCCTCCCAATCCACCGCCGCCTATACGACAGACCCGCCGTCCATCCCCCGGATTGGCCGCGCGACTCAAGGCCCTCGGCTTCAACACCGACTCCAAGCAGCGCTCGCCGTCCACCGAGCCATCAGGCTCCAGCGACTACATCGGCCGCATCCCCGAAGACCACATCCGCTCCATCGACTCCCTGCACCGCGCGAACTCGACCAGCTCCCTCGTCCCCCGCCGCGGACGCACCTGGAGCTCCAACAGCAGCAGCAGGCAGCACGCTCCACAGATCACCGGCTCCGCAGAGACAGGCTTCACTGTCTTAGATCCTGCGGCCGACCGCCGCGCGAGCGACGCTACACAAGACCTTACACCACCCGCGACAGCAGCTACTGTAGCAACGCCAGCACCGCCAGCACACGCTGCTGCTGCGCTGTCCGTAAGCGAGGCGGCCGTCCGGGCGGACCAAGTCGCGAGGAGAGACCCTTCACCCGTCCCCAAGGTCGAGATCAGCGACATGAGTACCTACGACGACGCGCTCGGCGACAACGAGGACGTCCAGAAGTACCGCCTCCCCGAGCACATCAACGGCAATGGCACCAAGGCCACGCCGGCCACGAAAGCTGCGCACCTAGAACGCATGGACGACCCGCCGCCTACTATGCCGCTGCCGAAGGACCTACCTGATCTGCCGGCGGGCGAGGACGATTTTTCGGCGGATGTGCAGTCGTACTTTAACCCGTTTGGGTTGCAGAGGGCGGGATCGATATATACGCTCTCAAGAGTGTCGTTTGCGAATCAATTGGCCCAGTTGACGTCGCTGCAGCTGCCGGATGCTGGGTCCCTGGCCAGCAAGGTGTCAGCGATCCCGACATCGCATGCAGCAGCGAGGGCGTTGATGGGTGCGGCAGAGCAGATAAAGAGTTGGATATCCAAGGCGTCGGAGGTTCTTGACGGGCTGGACGCAGATGATGATGTTGAGTGGGCTGCTGCGGGTGGCCGTGAGGGATTGGAGGATGTGGATAATGCGATTGTGCGGTTTGAGCAGCTCATCAGCGTGTATGTGACCGCGATTGAGGAGTTACAGAATAGGACGGACATATCATCCGTGCCGGCGAGCGAGCTTACGATGGTGGTTACGCAGGTGGAGACGATACTGAGTGAGTGGGAGAAGATACGGAGGACGCTGACGGAGGTCAAGGGACAGGTTGGCGTGGCTATTGAGTGGGAGGAGCTGTGGAACGTCGTGTTGGGAGATATTGGATATGAGATGGATATATTAAGTACGCTGGTGTTTGAGATGGAGGAGAAACGGCACAAGTCACTCCTGGCAGAAGCCAGTGAAGAGGGCGTCGATCTGAAAGACCTCGAGACTATCGTCGAAGAGACACCACCTACCAAGGTCATACACACCAAGAACCGCTTCAGCGTCGCTCCTGCGCCCCTCCCTTTAACCCCGAACTCACCAAGCACACCCACCACGGCACAGGACGACTCGAGTCTTCTCGCCCTATTCGCACGGATGCAACCTTTAAGGGCATCCCTTGACTTCCTCCCAATGCGCCTCTCCACCTTCCACGCACGCGCTGAGGATACCTTCCCAACAGCCTGCGACGAACTCGAAGGCCGCCGCGACGGTCTCGAAAGCAGCTGGGCCGCCCTCGAGAAAGACGCCGCGTCCCTACGCCGCGAGCTAGGCGAGGACCGCTGGGTTCTCGTCTTCCGCGGTGCAGGCCGGCAAGCGAACAAGATGTACGAGTCCGTCGGCCGCAGTCTCTCAAAGCTCCAAGAAGCGCTCGACAACGGCACCCAAGCGCAAAACGCCTCAACCCTCGGCCAAAAGATCGAGAACTACGAAACCAAAAAGACGCACTACGGACCAGCCATCGAGCGCGTCCTCGGCATAATCGAGAAGGGCGTCCAAGAACGCCTAACCGTCAACGGCGAGATCGTCCGCCTCCACTCCGAGATGCAGGGGAAATGGGAAGACCTCAAATCCCAAATGGCCGAGCTGGACAAAGCCGTCGAAGCCGCGCAAGTAGGGCGCCGCGAACAGCAACTCCGCGACTCCGTCTCGAGCCTCATGTCCAACGACCGCTCTTCCACCGTCGGATCCGCGGCTGATACACCAGGTAGCTCCCCGGCGTCGTCGGTGATAATGTCTAACCTCAACCACGGCACCGATCCCACCACCCCCGGCAAAGCAGGCAAACCCCGCGCCCCCACCACCGGACTCCCACAACCGGGATCCCGCCACACGCCCCTAAGCGGCAACTACCCCCGGCGCAACCTCTCCGCGCCCCGCTCCTCGGGGTACGGAAAACCGACATACACGCCCACCCCTGCTTCGCGCGAGGCATCCGCGACGCCGACGGGGAATAGGATTCCAAGGCTCTCCTTCTCGTCGGCGAGTATGGCGGGGAGACCGAGGTGGAATTCGAGTGTTAAGACGGAGGATGGGCTTACGGGACATAATTTTAAGCCACTGTCTGCGGGGACGCCGAGTCCGTATGCGAGGGGGGCGACGCCGACGGGGGGGAGGAACGCGTCGTTTGCTGAGAGGGCGCATGAGAGGAGTGGGAGTGCTTCGAAGATTCCGTTGAGGAGGTCGATGGGGGGTGAGGGGGAGAGTCTCGGGTCGCCTGGACCTGCGGCGGAAGGGGCGTCGCCGAGGCTGCCGCAGGTGACGACGCCGTTGCCGAATAGGACGAAGAATTTGGCGTCGTTTAAGGACCGCATGGCGAGCCCCAGCCCGGGGCCATACGCACAACAACCCATGTCCTCCCCCGGCGGCCTCAAAGCCGGGAAACGGCTATCCGTCCAGCCCAGTCCTGGAGCCGGGAGGTCCGTATCGCGACGTGCATCTATGCAACCCCTTTCTAGTGAGGGGGGAGAGAGGAGTCCCAGCACGAGTCCGTTGGCCGTGGCGAAGCGGCCGGGGAGTTCACTGGCGGGGACTGCGGGGGGGAATGGGGGGAGGAGAACGAGTTTGCTGCCGCAGCCGAGGGGGAGGGAGACGGGGGGGAGGGATAGTAGAGCGGGTGGGAGGGAGAGTCCGGCTGTTATGGGGGCGAGGGTGGCGATGAGGAGGGAGGGGAGTGCGGTTGGGAGTGCGAGTGGGGAGAAGGATAATAAGCCGAAGTGGAGGGGGTAGAAGGGTCACCACCTACATACAGCCTGTCGATTATGCTCGATGAGGGACTAGGAGGTGTTCCCTGAGGTGTTCCCTGAGGTGTTCCCTGGACCACAAGATCGATACGGGGAGTCAGTGGACTGACCCGGCAGGTCTTTGTGTGTGTTTAACTGTTTGTCATCATTGTTGTTGTCGTTGTTGTTGTCGTTTGATACCACTTTGATCATCTGGATTTTTGTTATTCTTTTTAGCGATCGCGCTTTTTTGTCGTGGCTTGCTGGCTGGCTGACTGAAGGCTGGGGCTTGGTACATGGTTTGGGGGCTGGATCAAGGGGTGTATGATAGATAAGACTGGATTGGAATGGATTGGAAGGGATAGTGAGTTGATGGGACGAGATGGGGGGGTGGCGTGTACGAAAGTAGGGAGTGATAAGATGAGATGAGAATTGAGACTGTGAGCTTTTGTGTTTGGTTGTTTGATGTGTGACTGGTCCTAGTGTCGTCAATGTGCTGGGTTTGTGTTTGTTTATGATTGTACGTGTGTGAGAGTGGTGGGATGTGAGATAGAGGCTTGAGTGTTTATTCTCACTCTGCTTTTGATGTGTTTGTCTACGACTACCTACATGGTATCACTGTTATGTTGGTCTGAGAGTATTTGTTCTGCTATGCTTTGTTGTTATATATCCATGCCATGACTGTAAACAAGTATCAAGAGTGATGAGAGGTGTATTAATTAAGGTTGAGTTTTTATTCTATTTATTACTCAGTAGATATGCCAGAATTTATTTTAGTTTACCAACACTTATAATATTATTGTGCAACAGATACCATGGATTTATTTAGATTTTATACATGTATATTATTTGACTTTTATTCTTGCTCAGTTTTATTTCTATGGCTGCACTATTGCTATCCAGCTTGCTGTTGACCATCTCTGTGAACATCCTACTTGGCTTCGTCCATCCATGACTGCGTGCACATTCAAGAGTGATGAGATGTGATAGTAGAGGCTTGAGTGTTTATTCCTAGTCTGCTTCTCTTTATTTATCTGTTCTGTTTGCCTGATAATCTACGTCACTGTGCGGATATCAGTCCATCCACGTCTACAACAGTGACAAGATGTGAGAATGGATCTGTTTAAACTGCTCAAGCTCTATTATTATTATTATTATTGGTTGTCTATGACCACCTACCTTGCTATTCTTGACTCCTGTACCTGTGACTCCCCAAAACCACGCCGTCGATGTTAGTCCCGTCCCGTCGATGTTAGTCCACCGTTGTCATACGATTCGCCCATCCCCCACCGTCATAACCATCACCCCATCCATGCCCTCTTCCCAGCCCTGAAATAAATCATGCCATCCAAAACAGGAAGGGACGATGGTCCAGGAACACTCAGGTACTGCCCTGTCCCCCATGATTCCCCTCCCCATCTCCCAAAAAAAAGGAAGGAGCGACCAAGCCTTCCTTCCTACTTTCCCACCGCCGTATCCCATACCACCCACCCACCATCTCTGAGAAACTTATCTATCCCCTTAAGAATCGATACCGGAGTATGGGCCGATATTTCGCCGAACCGCTTCGCTTCGCCTGTTCTTTGTGGTGGTGAACTTTGTCGTCGTCGCTAGGTTCTTCGGCAACCTTTCGTGTTTCTGTGAACTGGATGCGCTCAACACATACTTGCATACTTGCATAACCAACCTTGCATTCTTGCTCCTTGTGGGCCTGGGGGGGTGTGAATAGAAGCATCTTCTTCTTATTCTTTGATTAGGGACGCGACAGAGAGGTCTTATAGGTTTGGTGAGTCTGAATATCTCCTGTTCGATCTTGGTTGGGCGCAAACTTCATGACCACCTTCTCCTTGCACCTCCTCAAAGCAGAGCAGAGGACTTGGAAAGAAGAATAAAGACCAGAGAAACCTTTATACTCTTTTCTTTTATCTCTTTCTTCCTTTGTGGTGGCTTGGCTGACCAGGAGCCCCTTTTGCAGCCTGCTCTTCAGCAACAAGAGCTCTCCCCACTTGAGGTCTTCAGAGATCGAATATCTTGCACGACATCTCATCCAAAGGTATGGAGAAGCTGATAACCCCTTTCTTTTGGCTTTTGCTGATCTCCTTTCACAGTTTGCTCTTGCTTCATCCAAAAAGAGTGTTCTCACTTAAGAGTACTGAGAGATCGGAAACATTTGTTCCCACTTTCATTCAACAATCAAAGCCCAGAATCATTTGCTCCCCCTTTCTTCAACACAAGCAGAGCTCGGAATAGCTTTGCAAGATATATACCATCTTTTTTTGATCGGTATCTGTGCAAGCCGATCACACACATAGATCTTGCTTGATCTTGCTGTCCAAGCTAGTCAGCTTCAACCATATATAACCTGTTCACCAAGGTGTGATCAGTCCAGAGTTTGACAAAATGAGACTCTCCACATACTTTGCCGACGCTGGCGAAGTGTTCATATTCAACATGGGCAATGAGCGTGTAAGTATCCCAACCTAGCATATGCACTCAATATCCCCTCAATGCTAACTGAGACAGATGCATCAAATCATCGACGGTGACTATGTGATAGTCTACGCCCAGAGCATTGGTGGCCGCCGCCCACCTAACGAAATCAAGCCGACGACAGACCGGATGGTGAAAATTATGCCTCATGAGTGGGACGGCGAGACCAGTGTTTCCGCGCGCCAAAGCTTCATCAGATTCAACAATCATTTCCGCAATATCCGCGAGCTGGTCTTCTACCCAACTGAGAAGAACGAGAGGGTCACCCTCAACAACCTGACGGGTTCAGGCCCAGCAAATGCATCTCCGTATGCCAATGATAATTTCATGACTGGCGAAGCTGGGTTGCGCATGGCGACCGGTGATAGATCCTGTTTGACATTCACCGATTCTGATGTAGATACATCGCCTTCAGCGCATGATGACCGCATGGAGTATCTATTTGCAAACACCAAGAACATACGCCAGACGGGCTCGGTAATTTCCTTCGGTATGGTAATTAAGGTAATTAGCGACCAGGAGAAAACTGGCTATCAATTTTGCCAAATTGAGCTCGCAGCCGCCGAAGGAGACAGGGTGCTCATCGTGGCCATCAAAGTCCCAAAGGAGAGGGAAGTGTCCAGTCTGTATCTCAAGGAACAGAAAGTGAGTTTATATATGGACAAGCTTGTCGTCCAACGCTTCATTGGAGTTGACAAAGGCTACTTCACCATGAAGGAATATGGAAAGCAAGACGACGACAAGCCCATGGGCCCAGGGAGCCATGCGTTTTATAACCTCGATCTTGGAGACGATATGGAAAAGGATCTGTTCGAGAACTATTCCCACGAGGTTGGGAAAGCGTGCCTTGAGCCGAATCAATTCAATGCTGGCCTATTTGAGGAGTGGCGCGAGATGATCCCACCCCAGACCCTTGACGAGCATATGAAGAATATTCAGGAGCTGTACACGCGGGAGGCTCTGTTGGCCGTCGGGCAGTTGAAAGTGCCTCGTATGGCCGGTACCGATAACGACTACCAGAATCTTACAGCCTTGACGGACAGAAATGACCCGGTGAGACGTAAGCTGCACATCATTCGAGATGCACAGTCGTATGTGATGATGAGGCGTAGAGATCTGGAGTTTGAGCGCCTCCAGGAGTACAACTTCGGGAAGAAGATCGGACAAGGTTTGCCGAGACCTAGGCGCACCACATCAGTCAGATACAGGCGGGTAGACAGCGACATGGCGCCCCCCCCCCGTCTCCCAGCTCGGAGCCACAGCATGACGTCCCTCCCTCGTCTCCCAGCTCGGAGCCACAGCATGACGCCCCGCCCTCGCACCCCAGCTCTGAGCCACAGCAGCGGTAGTACGACGCCGACCAATTCTCCTCTTAGGAGAGCACAGATGGTGAAGCAGCCCAAGGGGAAGTATGTGCTTGTTACAGGCAATGACAAGCTGAAGGAGATTTTGGACAGACTCGTGTTAGAGCCTAGCTTCCAACGCCTGAAGACTCAATCGAAACGCACTACTGCGGGTGAATATGCCAGCCTGATTCGTAAAGCCGAAGAGAATATGTGGAATATTAAGATCCCTTCTGTGGGAAGATATCAAGTTTCGGATTCTGGTGGTGGTGGGCTAGTTCGTCCTAATGCTGGTGCTGGTGAATATGCCGGTGCCAAAGCAGGTGGTGGTGGCAATGCTCGTGCTAATACAGTTGCTGGTGGCAATACCGCTGTCAAAGCTAGTGCTGGTGGCACAGCAGGTGCCAGACCAGGTACCAGAGCTAGTATCGGTGCCCAAGCAGGTTCCAAAGCCCATGTTGTTGTCGAATATGAGGCTGATACTCAAACTGGTGCTGATACCAGAGCTGATTCTGGTGGCGATGCTCCAGCCAATACCGCTGGTGGTAGCAAAGCCGCTGCTACTACCGTTGCTACCGTGGATACCGATGCTGCCGTGGGTACTAGTACTGGCACTGCGTTGAATGCCGGCGCTGATGAGGACTCGGATTGGAGTGACGATGACGAAGAAGGAGGTGTGAGTCTGACGCCCGAGCCAGTCAACAGTGAGCAGGAGCTGCCATCTCCCGCCACTCTGTCCAAGACGCCTACTCTGGATGGCCAATGTGATTCCGAGTCCTCTCTTTCAACCCAAGAGAGCTTGGTAAGGAAGCGTAGCCAGCGTTCTCCTTCATCCGAGGAGGATTCGCCAGTGAAGCGCAGCCAGAATGGTTGCGGCGGAGTGTCAACCAGAACCGTTAGCCCCGAGGACAACTCATCTTCCAACGACGACCGTAAAGTTGAATCCGGAGGAGGAACACCAGACAGGGCTCCAAGCCCAAAGAAGCGCAAGCTGTCTGATGACGATGATGCTGCTATGAGGGGTGATAGATCGAATATTACGAAATTGACGTAGTTGATGGGATGTTGTAGATGGAAAGTTTTCGATTTCAGGCTATAGGTGGTTGCATATTCGTGGGGCAGTGGTTTGTTTGTCGTTTTTCATGGTGGAGCTTATTGGCCTTTCTTTATTTGTGCTTTCTTAGGCGGCAGATTCTCGAAAGAGGGTTGTGTCGTCTGGCATCGGCGAACAGTTTGATGGCTTTTTTATATGCGATTTCTTTTCGGACAGATTCCGGCAGCTGGTTTCAGTTGTTCGTCATCTTATAGTTTTTTTTTTTTTTTTCAAGAAGTACAAACTCCAAGACAGTGGTTTCTCACTTGAAGAGCAGCATTCCTGGGTTCCTGAAGAGGAGGCTGTTCCATAGATGGGTTTTAACGGACCGGTTGTGTACGTTACTTTGATTTCACCTTTCTGAATAGCAAGGAAGGAATACAGATGCAATGCCTTTATAGACCTGATGCATAAAAAAGTGATCCTCAAAGTGCCGTGAAATAGACGTTTTTTATATTAAGATTTAAGATCTTTATTATAGACGCCATCCAGGTGATCGTCCCACACCTGCAAGGGCCACACAATAACCCACAAGGCTGCGAAAAGTGGTCCGTGCGCGCCACCCATTTCCACGAACGAGGCTCGCGACATCAACGACGGGTACAGGTGGGACAAAGGCGAACGCGCATACCAACCACGACCACGCATCCACACTATCTACATTTCTGGGCATACGATCCAGCGGCCTGAGTAACGGTCTCTTTGCAGTCGAACTGGAGCGGGTCAATTGGGCTGCTCTGCGGTGTTAGGGGCGCATCTTACGACCGGCGAGTTTACCAAGATGGCGCAGGCGGCTGTAGGGACGGAGAAGGCGCAGACGGCGATTGCGACGGATGCGGATCCGACGAGGGGGATGCCGTATCATGATAAGTTGACGGGGGAGCTGAAGCAGGCGATTATGAAGAGAAGGGTGTTGGAGAGGAATATTGTTAGTCCCCCCACCACTTCACCTTTCTTGCTTGTGGTTGATGCGTTGGATGATTGTGGAGTGGGCTTGGGGAAGTTGATGCGGGAGTACGGAACTGCTGGCTAACGGATTGGTAGATGGCGCTGGATGAGACAATTTACAAGAAGGAGGGGGAGTACCTCGAGGACACGCCACATGGGAATGTGTTGACGGGGTTTGACAACTACATCAAGAGTATAACGAGCAATGCGGTAGGAAGGAGGAAGCAGGGCGTCAGCGAGAACGATAGGGTGTTTTCGCGGAGCAGTGTCAGGCTGGCGGATTTCATGGTATGGACGCACATCCCCATCACGTCCTTGCTCGCCACTTCGCCGAAGATACCTTCGAAAGTACAATGCTGACGTTGATGTCTTGATAGGATTCTCCCGGCGGACTGTCAACACAGACCACGCCTTCAGGGGCGCCGACACCTATTTCTGCTGGGTTTGGCAGGGAGGGGAGTGGGAATGCGACACCTACGAGCGCTACGGCGCGGGCTGGGGTGAAGAAGAAGCGCGGAAAGGGAGAGGGGGACGATAGTGAGATGGAGGAGAGAGAGGGGAAGAAGGCGAGGGCGGGCGCGAGAAAGTAGAGAAGGCAGTGGGTGGGTTCATCTGGCGTATTGGCGATGGGGATGGGGCGTTACTGGGTGAGAGGAGTCGGGTGGTGTCAGTGGCAAATAGAGGGAACTTTCGAGTCTGGGGGAATGCGGCGTGAGAGCTGCATCTGCAGTGATGATGTTGTACAGTGATGCGCGGGTTTGGATCGTCTCTGGTGCCCCGCCAAGCGCGATGACAAGCTTTGAAGGTGGCTAGCAACCAACAGTCATCCTATCAGTCATAACATGCAGCTCAGCTCAGTCAGGCAGGGCGGCTGTGAAGCTTGTTCTTTATATCGAACGCGAAGAGGAGTCACATAAACTTATGTCATTGTAATATTATTTGACAGTAATCTGACATTAGTACACGCCTGATATATGAAGTCAACGTGTGAAAATGAGAGTTGTCGTTGGTTGATCCCCGAATATCATCTTTTTTTTCTTCGTCATGGGAATGAATGATGGGGGGCCTTGGGATGGGGGGCCTGGACTAGCGGCTATATTCAGTTGGTACGTGCTTCGCTGGCGCAAAATAAAAAGTTTTAATGGGATTTTTATATCTCCAGCGGCGAATGGGCAAAAAGAACCAGAGAAACAAACGCTTCAACAAATGAATCTAAAATACTAACTAGCCTTACATATTACAGTATGACTCTGATATTTGCCCCCCGTAGTCACAAATACAATTATAGTTCGTAGTAGTCTGGCGATAACCAGGGGAGTGAACTTCTTAGCTCGCTTAACCCGATCGCCTCCGTCCCTAGTGCTAGTGGCGCACTTTTTCTGGTGAGGCAAAAAAACTTCATATTAAAGTAACTTCAGCTTGTTCACATCACAACCTCACCACTTTCAAAACAACAACAACTCCAGAAAGAACAACCCTACCCTAGATCCTTCAACTCTCGTTCTTGAGAGTTTTGGCATCTAGCTTTTTCACCCCAACAACCTCACCAACAAGTCGCAGAGTCTCGCTCTCCGACTTTTCAAGCCCCCCACCTTTTCAACCAACACCTTCGCCTTTCTAGATTTCAAGCTCAGCTTGAATCTAGAATTTCTCAAGCCTTTTCCGCAAATATGGCTTCCACCGATAAGGGTCTCGAGGAGATCCCAGAGGGTAAGATACACCCCTTTGGATGATACTGGGTCGCGATCTGTTGTTGAACTGGGGCTGACAACATCACCAACAGGACAGATCGAGTCCAACTACGATGAGACCGTCGACTCTTTCGATACCATGGACCTCAAGGCCGAGCTCCTCCGTGGTGTCTACGCCTACGGTTTCGAGCGCCCATCTGCTATCCAGCAGCGCGCCATCATGCCAGTCATCAAGGGTAAGGATCTCACAACACAAATCTTTTTCGCCACGACGCGACTAACAACATAACAGGACACGATGTGATTGCCCAGGCCCAGTCCGGTACCGGAAAGACCGCCACCTTCTCCATCTCCGTTCTCCAGAAGCTTGACCCCAACATCAAGCAGTGCCAGGCCCTCATCCTTGCACCAACCCGTGAGTTGGCCCAGCAGATCCAGAAGGTCGTTGTCGCCATCGGTGACTTCATGAACATCGAGTGCCACGCCTGCATTGGTGGTACCTCCGTCCGTGATGACATGAAGGCTCTCCAGGAGGGTCCTCAAATCGTTGTCGGTACCCCCGGTCGTGTCCACGACATGATCCAGCGCCGTTTCCTCAAGACCGACTCCATGAAGATGTTCGTTCTTGATGAGGCCGATGAGATGTTGTCGCGCGGTTTCACCGAGCAGATCTACGATATCTTCCAGCTCCTTCCTCAGTCCACCCAGGTCGTTCTCCTGTCCGCCACCATGCCCCAGGACGTCCTTGAGGTCACCACCAAGTTCATGCGCGACCCCGTCCGCATCTTGGTCAAGAAGGCCGAGCTTACCCTTGAGGGTATCAAGCAGTTCTACATCGCCGTCGAGAAGGAGGACTGGAAGCTCGATACCCTGTCGGATCTCTACGAGACCGTCACCATCACCCAGGCTGTCATCTTCTGCAACACCCGCCGCAAGGTCGACTGGCTTACCGACAAGCTCACTGCCCGTGATTTCACCGTCTCTGCCATGCACGGAGACATGGACCAGGGTCAGCGTGATCTGATTATGAAGGAGTTCCGTTCCGGATCTTCCCGTGTCCTGATCGCCACCGACCTTTTGGCCCGTGGTATCGATGTCCAGCAAGTTTCCCTGGTCATCAACTACGATCTGCCCGCCAACCGTGAGAACTACATTCACAGAATCGGTCGTGGTGGACGTTTCGGACGTAAGGGTGTTGCCATCAACTTCGTCACCGCTGATGATGTCCGCATGATGAGAGAGATTGAGCAGTTCTACAGCACCCAAATCGAGGAGATGCCAATGAACGTTGCCGACCTCATCTAAGCACCTTTCTCCAACTATATTACACATAATATTCGGTATATTCACGTATTCGACGCCCAATTCAGTGTTTGCTTTTGATATCGAGTCTCGAGATTTGAAGTATCCTGTATTTGGAAGGTTGGAGTCTCTCCTAGCGGAGGGCCGTGAGAGTGAGCGGTGATGCTGGTTCGCCCGGCCCGTGAGGAAAAGCATCTAAGTGGGAATTGTTTCTGGGGGCGATTACTTTTGTGACATGGCGAAAAAGGGCCTATCTCGACAAAAGGTGGAATCGGTATTTCTTTTTGTTTTCTAAATATGAGTGCGCACGGTAGAAGGGGGCCATTCGAATCGCGTATGCTTGGCCCTCCTTTTCTCGCGATCGCCAACCATCATCGTTCTCGACGTCTCTGCTGTTTGGTTGTTTTTATGAAACTTTGCACAACTGGGAGCAGACGGGCAAAAAATATAGAAGGCTCGAGTGTGCTGCTATGGATGATAATGAGCGAGGATTTTTCCGAAGAATGAAACGTGATGAGAGTCATGACTTTTTCTTTTTTGGGGAGAGACGCCTTTATGCTACGTATGACGGAAGGGTTTCCTCCTTCACACCAATTGAAAAATTCAATAAAAATAAGACTATTTCTAGTGAATCGTGTTGATGTGAATGTCTTGTTTTATTATGTTTGGTTTTCGTAGGTTGTATCAGCTTTGGTTTATCTTGAGTTTATCTTGAGTTTATATTCGTTTATCTTGACGCCGTCGTGCCTTCCCAAACGTACAACCCCCGTTCCTTCCATTTTAACGTACCTTCCAAACGTACAGTCCGTTCCCTCCATCTTAACGACGCGCTATCTCTCTTCATCACCACATCACCTTCATCACCATATCTATCATTGAACCTCCAGTTGTCCAGAACCAGATCTCTGTGCTTGATCTCGTTCAAGTCCCATCGAGCAGATCTGCAGAAGTCCCCAGGTTACAATGCCCAAATCTGACCTGCCGGATCCCAACAGACCCTTCTCCATAATATACAATTACTTTCTTGAACGCTACAATAAAGAATTGAAAGGGGAGCTGATAGCCCTCACGGAGGCCGACGAGAAGAGGGGAGGCGAGATACAAACCCTGAGGGTTAAGGTTGAGGAAACCCTACCTGCGCAGCTGCTGCAACGACTCGACAGTAGTGTGATGGCTGTCGGCGAACAATTCAGAGCCGGGATGGACATGATAAAAGAGGAGATCAGGGCGTCCATGGAGACCCAGGCTCAGGACTTCAGCCGCATCCTCAAGGAATCCGACGAGAAGCACAAGGTTGAGATCCAACAACTCCAAAATGAGTTTCAAGCATGCAAGAGGAAGTGTGATGAGATGTCTGAGCATATCGAATCTCTCAAGGAAGTGATGCAGGATATGAGTGAGTCTTTCTCTATTCGGTGGTGCTCTGAGTAACAATGCTGAATATAATAGAGCCTGTAGGCGCCATTACTCGAGCCCGCAAAAGGTCGCGGACCACACTCACCGCACAAAAGTCGATGCATACACCCGGCAACGAAGCTGCACTCTCCACCACCAACACTGTCCCGATTGCACCAGCTGACGAAGAAGCTCCGAAGCCGAAAGCACACCCACAGGCAGCCGAATCCGATACAACAGCACCAGGTATGGACTCCGAGATTACAATAATCGTCGAAACGCAGACAGCATCTGTTCCCGACCCCCACATCCATCGTTTCCAAGATGGACATATACACCAAGGTTCTCTTAGCCTTGAGCATTATGCAGCCGCCTATGCACATCATGTGGCCTCCATCCGGGCCGAGGGCCAGACCGTCGATGAGCCCGGGCCACCCGAGCGGGAGGCTGTCAAGAATTTCGTGATTGGGATGAAAAAATTGAAAGAGAGAGTGAAATTAGTGGAGGAACTTGAGAAGCAGGGGTTAGCGGCGATTGACAGGCAATGCAATAGTGTTGAGTTTTTCTGTGGTTGGTTAGCTGTCAAGGAGGCGTTGGAGAGATGGGAGTAGAGGAAACTGGATGATGAGGGAGAGAGGAAGTACGAGGTGGGGTTATGTGAGAGTTTAGTGATAAATGGGGTTATTTGCTGTTTGCTGGCTTTATTTATTTTGCTAAGCCCTTACATCCCTATGTTTTTTAAGTGGGAGAAGCAATATTCTGGGCTTGATGACGAGGCCTGCATTTTACGCCTCATGAAAAACAATGGTGGTGGCAATGAGGTGCATTAAGGGGTAGTTATGTATCAAATACGAGCTCTAGCGATGCGTTACGTTACACAAGTTGAAGTCTACTCCTTTAGTCTATTGGTCTCTGGAGCTAAATACGATGAACTGCTTTTTATTAAGTGTCTAGAATTAAACATCCTCCTCCTTTTCTCTCTCAATGGGCCAATCTAGTGGATCTAGCCTCTGAGGTTGATTTGAAACCGTGGCGAAGTTCTCTAGTACATCAACAATATCCGCATGGGTTTCTATAATAGAGCCTCTTTCCTCGTCAGTAAAATCATCACATAGCTTCTTTGAAAGCTGAAGAGCGGTCATCCCATGCGAATTAACCAACGTCCTATCCGCGCCAACATCGAGAAGCGAAGTCAGTCCATTGAATATGTCATTCCTTGGAGACGCCCCATAGCGGTCGAAGGCGTCATTTACGAAATTATGAAGCAACGTGTTTCCACGGTTGCCATGGTCGTTAACACCAAGTCGACCGTCACGTAGGAGCAAAACGATGGGCCTGAATGGCGCGATTCTCGGGGATTCGAACCATCTGTATAGATGAAAAGGAGTATCTCCGTTAGTCGAACGCAGAGATGGGTCAGCACCAAGCACCAGACAACGGGCTGCGAACGCGTAGCACGTTTCTGAGCTATACCACAACAGCGCCATTCTCTCGAATGCAAAATGAAGAATCGTCTGGCCACACTCGTCCCTGGCGTTAATATCAATCTTCCATTCTGAAATGACAAACTCTAACTCCTCTCCACTTCCTTTGACACCGAAGTACTTTCGAGACTTAACTACTGCTTTGAGAATTTTGTCGGCGGCTGCAGTGCTTGCACCCCACTGATTCACTAATATACGAGCAAGGCCAATGGAATTCTCACGAATTGCATCGCAAACAGGAGTTTGTCCCCCAGCCCCTACTACATCGATATTGTAATGATATCGCTCCAGGAGGAATCTACACATCCGCGAGTTCCCAGAGCTAGCGGCTAGGTGCAGCAACGAGTCACGTCTTATACCTCTTTTGCTCGCCCTGATGTCTTCATCGATGATGCGTTGACCAATTTTTGTCCCCGCGAAGAGTTGGAGGATTTCCACATGGCCTTGTTTCGTAGCATATTGCAAAGCACTTTCGTTACTCCAAGATGTGCACCGACCTTCTATGTTCGCCTTGTAGCTTAAAAGTAGCTGGATTAACTCAGTATTTCCGCCATCAATCGCAAGACTCAGCGACGACCGGCAGGAGAGCTGGTTGACATATCGCTGGAACGTGAACGGTGAGGTCAGCTTCCTTCGTTTTAGTAATTTCTTCGCCAAAGCTACAAGTCCAAATTCGCAAGCAAATTGAAGTAAGTTTATAGCTTCTGCGTCTATGTCTACTTTATCGCTCGCATGCCGCCACTTGTCTCTAATAGCCGACACATCCGAGAAGAACAACGGGTTCCTATCAATTAATTGCCAAAGGCTCTTGTCTTGTAGTTGTTTCAGGTGGAGGTCCCAATTCGATTGTGCGTATCGGGCTAGATAGTACCCATCGATCTCTTTGAATCCGGCCCAAGGAAGTTGATCTTCAACACATTTAAGCCATTCGTTCTGCATAGAAGACAGCAACTGACAGGCGATGTCAAAACCACCCTGTGCCTTATTCACCTGGAAAGCCGAGATTGCATGGTGCCTAGCTGGTCCAAAAAGGAAATCTTTAACGCTTTGGTGGACAAAGGTTACCCTAGGACCCTTTGTGTAAAAGGCTTCATTGGACTCCTCATCAGCATCGCTAAGGCGAGAAAGCTGAAGTAAGTGGCCACAGGATTCAATATAGCTCAGACAGATCTCTTCTCTTGAAAGATAACCGGATGCATGAATTCGCATGGCTTCAGCTAGCTGAGGCACTGTCAGGGGAAACATAGCTAGCGAAATCCATTTAAGCATAGTTGCGATGATGGCAACGTTGTCTGGCTTTATACTCAGTAATATTCGCTCATAAATCTCATCCAGCCCTTTTGGGAGTGTTTGCAGTGCCTTTTCGATCCCGGGTACTGTTTGCTTCTCAAGGTCATCAGCCATGAAGCTGACCCAGAGGAATGTATCTTGCGATTTTTCCCGAAATGTCTCTTCGATGTGCTTAACAAGGCCCGTAGAAATCCCTTTTCGCTCGGCCAGTTGCGCAACCCGAGAGGTGATGTAAGAATTTATGTCGGATTGATTGCTGACCTGGTCGGAATCTAGGTCGATCCGCGCGAATGAGCCCAGCATTCTCTCGAGACACTCGGGGTGTCTGCGACTAAGAATGATGAGACTTAGTCTATGTTTTTCTACGCTCTCTGTGAAGAGTATCTTAATCTTCTGAAGTAGATTCGGAAGAGAATCATCGGCGCATTCATCTAGTCCGTCAAGGACGCAGATCAAATCCGTCCCAAGGTCCAGGTCCTCTAGCATTGCCTGGAATATCCTCCAAAGGCTTTCGAAGGAGTTGCTATTGAATAGAGCATCCTGCTGTATTTTCCATGGAGTGAATACATGCTGTAGAAGTCGAGGGTATTGGTTGATAAGTTGAAATAGTAGGCCGCGGATGATTGCAACAGCCGTGTTCCGAGATGCGTCTTTATTATCGCAAAAGAAGTATATAACATTTGCAGACTCTGTTAGGCGTTTGGTAAGAAATATAGAAATAAATGTCTTTCCTTTTCCTGGCCCTCCTGATAGCCAAAGAAGACTCGGAGGAGACACGATCCAAGCCTTATACTCGTCGGTGGATGTGATCCACTCACATGTGCCATCGACTCTGACGCCCTTTGCAGTAATGATTGCATCTCGATGATCGGTTGGATTAGTGATGAAGAGACTTTTTAGACATCGCTCTTCGTCAGTTCCAGGCTGAATTGCTGCTTTGATGAATTGGACGTCTTGCGCCGTTTGATACCCTTGCGTGCTACGTTGCTGTTAGTCGTAGAACTAGACTTGGGATGGTTGTCATCCATACAATTGAGAAACATTGATCTTAATTAACAACGACCCTTTAAGTCGCTGTAGCTCCTCGAAATGCTTTATCACTACTGGTTCCTGGTCTATGCCTTTGATGGCCAGCCAAGTCTTATGTAACCGCGAGTCACTAGCAGCGAAATCAAGGCCGCTGAATATACCTATAAGGTCGCGACAGATGGTTCTGCAGCTTTCGATGGTGGCATCGATTTCATAGCCGTCGAGAGTAGGCAATGCTTCGATATTCTTGATAAGCCCCAAGAAATCTTCAATCTCCTGGCGCCAAGCCTCAAGCTCCTTTGGAGCGCCCTGATATTTGTCGCGGATAGACCTAATGAGCTGGACTAGCTTAAAGGCATCTTTAAAAAGCTGCTCGGCTGCAGCCGTTGCCCCTAGGACTTCCATTGCTCCTTCGGATCGCACCCACGGACGACGAGGTGTAATGTTGCAGGATGGGGGTGGGGTAACTCGACCAACGTATCCTTCTCACAGGACAACCAACTGTTGCCTGTATAGCCTCGCGCGCACGTACCAGTTGTTCTAGCCGTATATATCACTCAACACAGACAGGGTGCCTAGTTCTCTCAAGTCCATAGTTTTGTATAATTATTCTTCATATAGTGCGGTATATGTGGTGTCTGCTTCTTTGAGGTTAGTGTGAATGCATGAACAGGGATAAGGAAGCTACTATCACTCTACAGTCATTGTCTCCTGTTATGAGCCTCAGTTTCTCCAATTCGGAACCAAAAGTAAACGTATCTGTGGAAAATGATTGCATCTTGTCCAGCGGACACGCCAACAACCAAACCATGCTCCCTCGGCAACCTCCAATAATGGCTAACCAACAGCAGGCTCTAGAACGGACGCGCCGTCCGCTGCCTGGCCCCTCAACACATGTAATCCCTACTTACTCCGCACGGCAGAAGCATCATCAACATAACGAGAAACCCACCGACCCGATTCCCAAGTAGCATATATACCCCCAACCTTATTTCCCCTTCCCCGCCAAATTCGGATCCTCAATCTCCCCCTCCACCGGCCTCGCTGGCGCAAACGTGCCACAAGCCTCACACTCCCTTCCCCCCTTCTCCCCCGCATACGCCTGCACCTGCTCCTTAATCTGAGTCCCCAGATCCACGCAATGGAACTCCACCTCATGCACAACGTTCCTACACGTCACGTTCGGGCAGTACCAGCGCATTTTATCCACGCTCCCCTCCGGGCGGTGCTGCTCGATTACAATCCCGACTGTGTTGGCGAAACGGATGGGGTTGTGCGGGACGTTGGGGGGTAGGAGGAACATGGAGCCCTCGGTGATGGGGAGAGTGCGCGGGATGCCGTTGTCGATGATTTTGAGGAGGAGGGTGCCGCGATACTGGTAGAACCATTCGGGGGTGCTGTTGATGTGGTAGTCTGTGCGGGCGTTGGGGCCGCCGACGATCTGGTGGGGAGGTGGGTTAGCTGGAGCTATGGAGAGGGAGTGGTGGGGAAGGAGGGGGAGTACCATGACTGTCACGTCTTCATCGTAGACGCAGTAGTTGTTCACAGGTGGTTGGAGGAGGTGCGAGTTCTCCTCGAGCCTGGGGGCGTTAGCTGTGCTCTACTCTCGTGCGATATTCCGCGGTATCCGTGTTGCGTTGTACACTTCGAATACCATTAGGGTAGCAGATTGTGCTCAGATGGCTCGCGTGTACGCATCTCACTTACCACTTGGGCAGGTTCAACGGGCCTGGGATCATTGCTTCTGTTGTGCTTCTCAAACTACCTGTCTTTTGGGTATTCGTGGCTTGTATTCTGGTAATAGTGTATATATAACAGCTACCAGACCCTCTTGGGGCTCTCAATTCACAGGGAGTCGACGTCGAAATCAGAAATTATGGTGATTCATCACCTCCACTCCGTCCGCTCCGGCGATATGCCCCGCGCCGATCCGATCACCCCACGTCCGGATGCCCACAGCGCGCTAGCCCACCGCAGCGCTAGCCTTGCCGGTGCAGGGGTGTACCATTATCGCGTCACGACAGGAGGTTCGTCACAGCGGGCGTTTGAGCACATTACATTGTCTATTGCATCTGAGACGGCGAGGGGAAAGGTACAAATAGGAAGCCGACCGCAATTCAGAACGAAGGAGACATTTTGTGTACTATTTACTGTTATTGATTGATTGTTCGAATACGCTTGGCTGTTCGTTTGTGAGCTATACAATAATCCAACTACCCGGGTCTCGACGTCGACCTCGCTCCGTGTAGCTGCGTCTGCGACGACATACCAACGACGAGACACCAGAAACAAGAGCCAAGAAACAAAACCAAGGCCCCAAGACCCCAAACCGCCCAAAATGTCACACACAATGGGCCACGGCGACCATGACGCCTCCGCTGCGCGCTGCAACATGAACGTGAGCCCCTCCCTCAGCCCCCCCTTCCCAATCCTCCTGCACACAACCAAGCTAACCCCTCTCCCCCAGATGCTCTTCACCTGGTCTACTCAAGATCTCTGCATTATCTTCCGCTCCTGGCACATCACCGGCCCCATAACACTCACCATCTCCCTCCTCGCCATTGTCGCTCTCGTGGCTGGCTTCGAGGCGTTGCGCGCCACGACCGCGCGGTACGATGCTGCGCTGTTGAAGCGGAGGGATGAGTTACCTCGTATGTAGCATCTCTTATATTCCCTCCCCCCATCCGGCGTAGTTGCGCCGCCCCCAACCTTTCCCTTTCCCATTGTTAGCCGAGATCTTGTTTTGCTTTTCGCAGAGAGACCGCGCTGAACGCTCCGAGACGAGGAACCTGCTGAGACGACGACGCTGCTCCCAGGACAGCAACAAACTTCGAGGGATGTGCAACGCGCAAAAGTAGTGAGGAGCGCGCTATATGGGCTGCAGACGTTTTATGCGTTTATGATTATGTGAGTTTTCTATCCCAGGACCTTCTCTACCTTTCGGTCTTTCCGAACGTGGGTGGATGGATGGAGGCTGATGGAATAGGCTGCTGTTCATGACATACAATGGACAAGTGATGATTGCGGTGGGTATTGGAGCTTTTGTGGGACACCTGGCGTTTGGAGGCGCGACGACGGCGACGAGGGAGACTGCTTGCCATTAGGGGAAGGAAGGAGCGGACAACCTAGAAAACAGGGACGGAAGGAGCAATCGGTAAAGAGATGGGCCCAAGAGGAAGGAGCAAATGGACTCGGGAGGAAGGAGCAACCGATAAAGAGGCGGGACTCGAGGGGAAGGAGCAAACGGCGAAGAGAACGGGGAAGGAACGAGCAGATGGCCAGGGAAAGAGCGACCAAGGCATTATACTGCATACATTCCATTCTATGAAGCGAAGCGCAACTGTTTACCATATAGCTATATATCCATCTACAACCACACCCCTACGACCCCCTGATCTGATAACAACCCGACCACTAGCCTCCATCTACATCCATCGTACGATTCCCATCTCATACGATTCTCTCAACCCCACATGATATATATACAATCATACTATCGTACGATCTCGCCCTGACTATAAAAGTTTGTGCACTTCCCCTGGCGCTTCTCACCCACCTTTCCCCTTTCTCACAACAGTAAACGACTCCTCGGACAGACTCAAAACAACTCCACAACCACAACCACAACATCCCTCACCATGGATCAAGTCGTTGCGCCAGCCCACCACAACAACCACCACCACCTCCACCTCAACACATCCCTCCTCTCGCAACGCACCCAATTATCTCTCGCCCCGCCCACCCCCCCCGCTCCCCCACCATCCACGCCCTGCCCGCCTTCGCCACCCTGCCAGCGCTCCCCTCCCAAATCTGGAGAATTGCGCAGCTACTGACCTACCTCGATCCCACGCATCAGAACTACCAGAATGTGGGACAGCATGTTAATATCAGGGCGGCGATTAGGATGTATAGGTTGGGGGTACTAAATGGACGGACGCAGGTGGTTATTGTAGATGGGAGGATTGTGAGTCAGGCGGAGGCGAGGAGGACTAGGAGGTGGTGTTGGGTTGAAGTTAATTTCTTTCCTTTTTTGCTGCTTCCGTTTTGTGATGGATATTGCTTTGCTGTGGGGGGATGTGACTGACGATGAATGTGTAGTCGGGACTTATAGTCTAATAACACTTCGCCCTCTCCTATACTATACTTTACCTTAGTTGCAATATAAATTCGTGCCTGAGTCCCCTGAATCCACGTGAAAAATAGTGTGGTATGATCGTACGACCCCCCGTCGTTATATATAACCTCAGCCTCCCTCCCATATCTTTCCCAGCTCTCTCTCTCTCTCCTCTTCCCTTAACAAAACACCCCTTCCCTCCCGCTCGCACCACCCACACCACCCGCTTCCCGGCACCCCGCCAACACGATAACAATGCCAGCCTACGTCTTTCCCCTCATGCCCATCCCACCCATCATCGACATACCATCTACAATCACGCGACTACGCACCTACCTCAACCCTGCCAACCCCAACTATCAGAGGGTACAACTACAACAGCATATTAATATCCGCAAGGCTCTTCAGATGTGTGAGAGCGGGGAACTGGATGCATGGACCAAGGTGACGATTATGGATGGGGAGGCTGTGAAGAGGGAGGACGTATTTACGGCAGGGGGGAGCTGCTGCTGGGTTGAGGTTCGTGGTGGGTTTTTAAACTTTGTAGAGGGGACGTTGAGTGGCGGTAGATGGGTGGGGAGGGGTTCATATGCAATAGCTCTTTCTTTGGTTTCGTAGGGATGGTATAAATGAAGTGATTGAATGCTATTAAATCCACGTGATAAATAGTATCGTATGATCGTATGATGCCCCTAAAGCACCTATAACTACCTCCCCCCTCCCGTAGATTTCCCATGTCCTACTTCTTCTGCAGTAAACCACTCTCTCTTTAGAGTAAAAAGAAATAGATCCACCACCACCACCACCACCACCACCACCACCACCACCACCACCACCACAACCACCACAACCACCACAACAAAACACATCATGCAAAGGGGCGTAGGATTCTACCCCAGTGGCTACAACCGGGGCCTCCACCGCCCCCTATCCCGCCACCTCCCACCACCAACACCACCCGCCTCCCCACGCCCCGCCAACGCCGCGCCAGCAATGCCCCCCCCGCCGCCCGTGCTCTCCATCCCCGCCACCATCGCGCGCCTACGCACCTACATCGACCCCACACACCGAGACTACTGGCGGGTAGAGCAGCGTGTTAACATCAGGAAGGCTATTGAGATGTATGAGTCTGGGGAACTGGATGGGTTGAGACATGTTACGATTATGCACGGGAAGGTTGTGGGGGAGGAGGAGAGATTTAAGGATAGTAGCTGTTACTGGATTGAGGTTCGTGGGGAGATTTTACGCTTTGTGGAGGAAACCTGGACCAACGGATGTATAGGGTGGGATTCATTTCCAGTGAATCTTGGTGAGGAGGAGTCGTAGGAGTAATATAAATGAAGTGACTAGGTCTATCAAATCCACGTGATAAATAATATCATACGATTCTCCGTGAGCTACTACTTATAACTACCTCCCCACCCCGCCTTCTTCTTACCGTCTTACCCTCTTTTCCCTCTATAGAAAAAACACCTACTTTACCATACGGTATATGTTGATAGTTGTTGTTTACTAGCCTCTACAAGCTTACTTTCCTTTATGCAGTAGATAGAGAGTAGCTACATTCATTTGCTACGCATGCACCTAGAACTATAGAACCTTGTAGGCAGCTACAGAATCAAGCTTCTCATTTCTATAATAGTATCCATCTAAATCCACGTGATAAATATAATCGTATGATCCCCCCCCTCGTCATATATAACCCCATCCCCTCCCCTAGCTTTTCCACCTCCTTCCTCTATTGCCTACCTTTAATACAACCGCATCTTTCTATAAAACACACCACTGCAACCACTACCATAACAAAACACACCATGCAAATGATCGTAGGAGACCACTCTGCCCCCTCTAATCGGGGACCCCACCACCGACCCCCCTTCCTCCCACTCCCACCACCTACACCACCCGCCTCCCCGCGCCCCGTTAATGCGCCAATCTATTTCTCCCCCGCCATGCCCATCCACTTCTCCCCCGCCATGCCCATCCCACCCGTCGTGGACATACCAGCTAAAATCGCGCGTCTACGCACCTACCTCGACCCTACACACAGGGACTATCAGAGGGTACAACAACATGTTAATATCCGCAAAGCTATTTCGATGTATGAAACAGGGGAGTTGGATGGGATAAGGCTGGTGACGATAAAGGGGGGGAGGGTTGTGAGTGAGGAGGA